>CAJVPT010002986.1:0-16217 GCA_910592055.1 Acaulospora colombiana
ATTATTCACAGATAAGATTACAAAGCTTATAAAAAAGTCAATAAAGTCTATTATCTACTTAAGTTAATTGAAAACCTTTAATTTAAAAAAAATTTTCTAGATCAATTAACAATTTCAAAAACTATGTAAAGAGATATATAACTGAAAATTATTTTTTTCTCAAGAGACAAATATATTAAATTATAATTGAAGAAGATAATTAAAATTAAACAAACTTTGAGAATGATCTGCAAAAAAAAAAAAGTTTATATATTAAGAATTAGATATATAAAATATTAGAAATCAAGTATAAAGATCTTAAAAACAATCAAAAGAAAATATTAGATTTAATTAATTAAAAAAGATCCAATATTATACTAGATATCCTAATTAAAAAACAAAATAGTTTTGAATACATAGCTACTAATTCTCAAATTATTAAGTAGACAGTTAAGTCCTATTATCAAAAAACTTTAAAAAAGAGAAATATAATCTTTAAAATATAGATTTAAAATAAAAAAAGAAATAGCAAATTAAATTATAAATAGAAAAATAATAAATATTTCCTACTATCAAAAAAGATTTTATTAAAAAAACCAAAAAAAAATATTATACTATAAGACCACTCAACCAAAAATGCTTTAGACTTTTTACTTATTAACTATAAAATACTTATAAATTTATAATAAAAAAAAACATTATATTATCCAATTCTACAATAAAATTATAAAAAAAAATAGATTTTTAAGAAATAAAAAAGTAGCAATATCTATTAATATCAAAGTCAAAACCTTAAAATTGTAAACTAGGTAATATAGAATCTATTATTTTATTAGAAATAGCAAGAAAATACTTTACCAAAATAATAAACAAGAATTTAATATTGATATACAAGAAGTATAATATATTACAGAAACTCAACTTCACTAATCTATAAGGTAAAAATATAGCTGAACCTATTTATTTTTTAAATAAAATAACCAAAAAAAAAAAGTTATAGATCTTCTTTCAAAATATAGTAAAGGTCTATAATATAATCAATCTTGATATATTAAAAAAGCAATATAATAAATTTAAATTCAAGTTATTATATGATGGTTTTTAATTAATTTATTTAAGAAGAAAAAATATTATATATTTTTTTTCAAAGAGATATTTAATTCTATTATAGTAGGATATAGTATTGATTAAGAAGAAACAATATCTTTTCTTCTCTGACATACAGTATCTTCTATAATTCACTAATAAGTAATGATGGGTCCCTAAAGTATTTAGCATATAAAATTTCGCAGATTACTTATGCACCTTTTTAAGGGACAAAATTCATAGCTCTTTACTTTAATAGGGACAAAAGTCAGGAAATGTTATAAATCAATGATTTAAATAATAGAGAACAATTGTGGATAGTTTTTTTATAGTTATTAATTTAAAAATTTTAATATTTCCTAGTGAAGGACATTTGACTTATGTTCTTGCCTCTCTCTTTAGGACCCATATTTACTAATAAATAAAATTTAAAACAATATCAATTTTGAATATATCATGAAAGAAAAATAAATATTTGACTTTCAAAAGTCAGAAAATAAAAAAAACTTTTCTTAAGACAAGGTGTTATTGTTTATATAAATAATATTATCTAAATAATCAAAACTAAACAAAATATAAAAAACATTTTTGAAAAAAACTCTTTCCGCTGATCCTCATTTTTTTCAAAAATTTTCTTTTTTGATAATTTTCTTGAAAAAAGTGAACCAGTTCAAATATACAAAGAAAAACAACATATCCTTTAAACCAAGCTACCAAGTATTTACAACACACATACAACAAGCAACACAGAAATATCAAGAAAAGAGGTATACACTGTTTTACTAACTTTCTTGTATTTCTTTTTCTTAAAAAAATTTTTAGAAGAAAAAAAAAAGAGACCTGTAAACTAATTCACAATCAGAAAAAAGAAGTCAATATCAACTTCACACAGCTCACAGCCAGGCCAGTGCAGGTTAACGCCTTTCTTGACACTATAAGAAACCCAAAAAGCAAATAAGCCCACTTGATAAATCAAGATGCTCCAGTTATTTAAAGACCCAGAAGGATATTGAAGCTCCCTAAAGACAAGACAGTCTAAACATACATATACACATAAACAACATACCTATTTCTTATCTTGTCACACAAATACAGACACATAAAAACTGACAAGCAAAACACGTATACACGTAAAAGTGACAAGCAAAACACGCATATATACATACAACTTGTTATCTAAATAAGTTGATCGACACTCGACACAAGCACAACAACAACTCTCAAAATAGGATAAGATCACCAATATAAACAAATAAACATATCAAAACAACAAACAAAGTTTATATATATTACCTAATCGAAATATATAAATAACAACAATCTCAGAAAGGTTTATCCGTGACCTAAAAATAGATCATAAATAAATACAAATAAGTATTCATGTAATTTAGCAATAGACGTGAGTCTGTAAAAATAAATAGAGCACAACATATATTACAAATAGTCAACAAGAGAGAAGAGAATATAGTAAATACCCTAATCAACCTCTCAAGAAAACACGATGAACATTCTATCTTATAGGTCTCACAACAATTACTACAAATAAGAGATAGTGAATCCAATGGATCAATAACTGCATCACCAGAAATATATACAATTTTAGATAACATTATAGCTAAGATATTAGGAGTTGAGATGACAATCTTTCACAAAGAAAGAATTCTAATGTAGTATATCTCATACCTCTGGCAACAAGGTAAAGGGATAAAAGAAGATCTCTTATAATTCTATATTGAAGACAAATTCATGGAAATTATAAAAATCCTATAAATCATACTAAATCAAAATGATAACTAATAGAGATCATTGAATAAGCAGATAATGAATCAATAGTAGATAATGAAGTAACAATGACATGTATACAGAAGACAGAAGAGCTTGAATTATAGAAACTCCAAGAAACAGTCAAAAGACAATGTATTAGTAAATATAGCTCTTATACTACTAGGAATAGAGACATGACACCATCAATAAATTCATATTTTATAAAAAAGAAAGAAATCTATAGATTAGAAGCTATAGCAGCCAATATTTCAGGAGAACCAGAAAATGAAACCAAAGCATACTTAAGCAACATCCTCAAGCTTCTACACAAAAAAAGAAGCCTTTTAAGAAAAGAATTCATCAATAAAAATGAGTGGATAGTCTTTTGGGTACAATAAGAAGAAGACATTACAAGAAATATAGAAGAAGTTAACTGAAAAGAAGATAACTTCGCAATTCAATACATAACATCCCTGACTATCCTTAAGAAATAGAAAACAGAAAGAAACTTAAACAAAAAAGTCTTTCAAGAACCTAAAGCAAAAGAGAATACCGAGATCTAGCATGTATGTCTAATAGATGTGGATCAAAAAGTCAATAAGAACCTTATAAAGGTACATCTAAAAAGATATGGAGAAGTTCAAAATGTTCATATCTACGAGTTAAATACAAAATCACGGGTAAAGGTGTATATCAAATGGCACAAATATTTTAGCTTAAATCCTGAAGCAATCTGGATGACTTCAATCAGTACAGAAATGTTAAGAGCTACTGTATATTCTCTAAATCTAAGCTCAACAACAATAAAATCAACCAGATATTAATTGAGAGAAATAATAATTCAGCAAGACTCCTGGGTACCAATAAAATCTATACTAGTCTGATAGCCAGAGCATTGAATGGTACTCAAGTTAAGGCATGTTATACATCTAAAGATCCCTATACCCTCAAGAAGTGTAACTTTACAGTAGTCTACTTCAATACAAAAGAAGAAAAAGATAAGGCATGCAAACAATATATTTTTCTACAGGAATTTCGCCTCTCTTGAAATATCAAATATATGTTCAAAACAGAAAGACAAAATCTTATAAATAAAAATAGAAATACAATATTTAGGTCCAGAAGCACGGAAGTAGATAATGAATCAACATCAGACACACAATCAGATAATAAATCAACCAACTCCATTTCTACTTCACCAAGTTATCTTAGCTTTAGAAACCAAAGACAAATCAGATACACAAGTAACAATAGAATAGAATGAAAAAAGAACAAAAGAAGAAAATACCCTGCAACAAGAAGCAATAGAGAACCAATTAAAAATCAGTGAAACAATAGAAATAGTCTCCTGAAAGATAAAAAAATATCTGAAATAGAAAGCCTTCAAGACCTCTTTAAGAGTATTTTAGTCAATCTTGAAAGACTACATGCTAGAATAGATACTTTAGAGGAACAAACAGTCTTCAGAAGATCTAGACTAAGTAATAGAGAAGCAAACTGCTCTTAAAGGTACACTAGTCCTTGATAGCAATCAAGAGGAGCAAGATCCCACTGCCTCCTCATCAAAAACTATAAATATGAGCAATAAACAAACTTTAATAAACAATAATGAATGGAAAGAAATGGGGCATTTAGATATCTCAACATTTTTACAAAATGAGTAAAGAGATTTTCTAAACAATAATAGTAGACTCAAACTATTCAAGAAAATTCAAGAAGAAGATAATATAGATAAAAAGGTGATCAGAATTGACACACATAATGTCAGAGGGATCACAGATATAACAAAACAACAAAACTTGATTGAAGAGATACTAGAACAAGGAATAGACATATTGAGGTTATGCAAAACAAAACTAACACAAGTCAATACACAATGGGTATTCAACAACAAGAAAGACTATAAACACTTTTATAGTACCAACAAAGATACATCATTTGGTGCAGGGGTTAGTCTCTTAATCAGAAGAGATTTGGAAAAAAATGTTGCATCAGTAGAAAAAGAAAAAGGATACATTATTGCTACCAATATGCTCATAAAAAGAAAAAAGATCTGTATCATACAGATCTATATTCCTTCTGATAAACCAAGATGTAACATGGTATAAAATAAGATAACTAATTTCATTAAAACAAAACATAGACAAGGCTTTCACACAATAGTGATGGGAGACTTTAATGCAGCCTATAATCCATTAGAGGATAGAAAGTCCTCTTTCAAAGCAAGCTTCAGATCATCATGGTAACCTGAAATTCCATTATTTAACTTTCTTTATAAATAGGACTTTATAGATATGCAAGTTACATAAGAAGGCAAAGAGAAAACTCTAACAAGGAAAAACCTAAAAAGTAGTAGTAGAATAGACTATATTTGGATCTCTTTTAGTCTAACAAATTATTCACTACTTTGATTTAATAATCAAGATATGGAAGATGTTACGGGGAGTGACCATACCATGCTTCTAATAACACTACATGACAAAGATCTTTTCACAAGAAGTAGAATCATAAAACCCTCTACAAATACATTAAAGAGAATTGATATAAAGAAAACATCTCCAGTACAATGGCAAGCCTTCCAGGAAAATGTAGACCATAAATTTAAAACATCACTAGAACCTCTGCTTCAAAATGAACTCAATTAAAATGAAAAGGAGGATCAGGCAAACAAATTGTGGAAAACCTTTAAGAAACTGCTATATAAAGTAGCCTTCAACAAACTGGCAACAAAGAAAACAATCCAGCCAGAAAAAAAGCATTATAAACATAGTGTTAGATTTATTAGCTATATAAAAGTACTATAACTTAAAGGACTTTACAATAAAGCAGAAACATCAAAAGAAATAGATAAGCTATAAGCTCTTAGCTTAGCTATAGAAAAACATAATAGTACCCATAGTCCAAATCATCAAAAAAAAAATTATTGCATCCAGTATAGTATCTCTAATATGCCATAAAAATTCTTGAAAAAAGATATCCAAGGCACTATAGAAGGTCTCAAATTTATATATCAAAGATTGGAAGCCAAAAAAACAAGAGATAGTATTAAAATTGCTCTAAAACAGAGATGTGATGATTTGAGAAACAATCAAAGATAGATGGTCACCTTCTTAATCAACAAACAAAAACCAAAATAGTATTAGATAAGGTTAAAATTAAGCAGAGGGATAATAAATACATTACAACACAAAAAGATGAAATAGAAAAGGAAATAAGATGGTATCACCATGAGGCTTTCAGCAAAAGAAATGTCAGTTACAATAGTTTACCCGAAGAATGGAAAGAAGAATACAAACCAAGAGAATATATCCAAACAGCTTGCTATGACAAACTATTCAAATCAATTTTACAAAAAGAACTAAATAAAACACTTAGGACACTTCTCAATAACAAAGCTCCAGGAAAATCTCAAATCAGTTATGAAATACTGAAAAGTAAGCCAAGAGGGAAAAGAATTCTTGAGAAGAATGTTAAATAACTTCTTAAGATGGGAAGTCACTCCAAAACAATGAAAACAGAGTCATATATATCCGATGGCTAAACCTAAACCTTGGGATTGTGAACTTGCAAATATCCAGACCTATCATTTTACTAGAAGTCACAAGAAAGTGTTTTACCAAAATCCTTACCAATAGAATGGGGAATATTTGTAAAACTAATAATATTCTTCAAGGACTGAACTATGCAGGGCTGCCAGGAGAAAGTACAGCAGAACCAATTCAAATTCTCAATAACATTTGTGAAAATGCCTGAGAAAACAAAAAGGAACTGTGGATACTTTTTCAAGATACTGCAAAAGCATATAATACAATTAGTCTAGATATGCTGATAAAAGCAATGGAAAGAATCAAAGCTTCAAAAGATTTCATAAAGATCATAATGAGTCTCTTTAAAAATAGAGAATTCTATATTATATTTGAAAATGATCTTACAGAATCAATAGTAGCTGAAGACAGAATTGACCAAGGGGAAACCATCTCACTCTACTCTGGAGAATTTTCTATGATTCTCTCATTTGCAAAATCCAGAATGATACACAAAGAGAGTACAAAATGTCAGTTACATGAAATCTTGATCTAAAAAAACAGACTACAAGAAGGCTAGAATCAAGACATGCAGCTATAGTCTTTATGGATAATACAATGTAAATAGCAAGATCTAAAGAAGATATGGAAATGATTCTGAAAACTGCAAGAATATTCTACAAAGCAAACAATTCTCAAATAAATGGCAACAAATCAGTCTTGGTTACTATTAACAATCCTAATTGCTATTTGGAACAAGTGAAAGCAGGTACTGAAAAAGAAGTGGTTAAAGAGCTTAATAGAACAGAACAGACTAGATTCTTAGGGATCTGAATGGGTAATCAAAAAACAGCAATAGAGCTTAAAGAATAAGTGCTTAAAGAAATTAATATGATTACAAGAGCTCTTAAAAATAAAAAGATGATGGACAAACAAGCTCTCTATATTCTGAATAAAGTATTACTACCTAGAATAGAATTTAGAATGCAACATAGTATATTGTCCTGGAAAATATGCAACATCCTGACAATAGCATACAGAAAACTTTTCAAGAATAAGAGTGGTTTGTGCAGATTGATGCCCAACAGTATAATTCACTATCCAAAAATCCATAATTTGAAAAGTATCTGGATGCTACAAAGAGAAAGTCAAGTGATATGGCTTTGCAATAGACTAAATAATCCTGGATCAGTAGGAATCACATCAATTATTAGACTCAAGCAAGCACAGATCAAAAATTGGAAATCAATCAATTTATTAACATGTAAATCCTTAAATCACTTAATAGACAAAGGCAACTTCACACTTCAAGTAACCAGAATTGCTAAAGATATGGGAATAACATTTTATAGTTGGAAATGGCAAAACATCTTTGAATGGAAAAAGGGAAATATTTGGATTGGAGAATATCTTACATCAGAAGAATATAAAAAAACCATACTATTACTTAGAAACAATCAACTGATGTACCTGAATCAGCTAATTGATCAGGAAATTAAAAAAATTAGAGACTGGCAAATGCTTCAGCTCCTACAAGATACAAGCAAAGGACCTATACTAGAATGGTTCCAAATTATAATCAAAAACCTTCCAGAAGAATAAGTAAAACAACTTATAAAATTGTGAAGCGAAAATTATATGAAATGGAAACCAGAATACTCTAAAATAAAACCTAATTGAGACAAGCAGAAAAACTTGTGGATAGTGATGAGAAGCAAAAGAAATCAAGTAACTTGGGGAAAATTAAGACAAAAAAAAAGAGAGAAACATTATAATAGTAGAGCATTTTATCAGTTGCAGTATTAACAATAACTAGGAGACTAATTTACAAAAATGCCCAGGATGTTTGGAAGGCACAATACTAAATGGTGACTGCATTATAGAAAGAGGAATGGAAGAGATATACTGTATACAGTACCTTATCTCAACACAAAAAAGTTCACTAGAAGAACATGAGATTTAAAAATCCCAAATCCTAAGTTAGCACTTGAAAAAGGGATTAAAGATATGATATACAGAGACCAAAGTTCTTTCAAGATCTATAACAATAAAATAAGTTACGTGAACATTGAAACCTGGGAAGAATCTATTATTAGAGAAAATATTAAAGAAGGCATATATCAAAACTATTTGATAGTTATACTGCAATGTAATCTCGAATCAAAAGAAAAGCTAATCTTCTAATCTGATGAATCACTTATTAATTATGGTAAAGAAAAAATGAAAATGGGAGCAACTTGGATTCAGATTGGTAAAGATGAAAAGGAAAGCAAGTTCCAAACAGAAGTAAACAAGTGGCCCTCATCTACAAGAGCCAAATTGGTAGCAATCATAACAATACAGCTAGTAGTTTCTATTGAAAGCATGATAGAAATCTTTACAGATAGTCAGGCATGTATTTTCAAGTGGAAATCTTTAGAAAAAGAAGACCCAAGAAGGACACACAAGAAATGGCTTTAAAAAAAAAACTGGTCCCTCTGAGTACGCATGGTAGAACTAATAAAAAAGAAAAATATAGATCTAAAGCTTACAAAAGTCAAAGCATACTCAAATGATCCTTATAATGAAGAAGCAGATACCTTAGCTAAAGAAGCTCTAAAATTTCTACTGATTGAATGGAAAGATCTTATCTTATACAAAATTATTACTGAAATCAAATGGCAAGGAACGACTTTAGATAATTTAATTAGACAGTTTATTAAGAACATCAATAGCAAGACAACAGCCTATCAATGGACACAATAAAATAGAACTGAGAAAAAATAGAGTCAACAGATTTTGAAACACCAGACTCATACATGAGACCTAGTATGGGAAAGAGTTAAAGATGGGCATATATGGGATACATCCTTTAAACAATTTCAACAAAGAAGCTTTCTAATTAAACTAACCAATGATGAGTTATCTATACTAAGTAACTTGGCAATAAGAAAACCAGACCTATACAAACAAGTGAGATATATTGCATATAGCCAACAAGACGAAACCATAGAATACTTGCTAGAATATCCAGCCTATAAGGATCAACTAAAAAAGGCATGGAATAAAGGAATAGATGGAATCATCAAAAACTTCAAAGAGCTATTAGGGAAAAGAGAGAGGCTGAAGAAAAAAATCTCAGGTTAATAATCAACAATAGAGAAGAGATAGGAGAGTTCAACAAGTAAATCTCTAAAGTAGTAGAACAGGCTTCTAAAACTAGTCAGAACATGCTAAATTTCTGTATTGGTCTTATAAGAATAAATATTATCCTAGAAATAGCAGATCTAAAATGTCAAGGTAAACATATAGAAAAAATAGTAAGACAATGGATAATAAAAAAGCAAATAAAAGTCTGTAATCAAATCTGAAAAGAAGTCTGGAACAAGAGATGTGAAAAGGTAATTGAGTGGAAAAAAATACAAGAAATTGATAGAAAGAACAAGACAAGAAGACCTCCATGTCTTTCAAGACAGAAAACTATACTTCTGAAGAAAAAAGATCCACTACTTGAAGAAGGTAACCTCGAAGATGAAGGTCTCTAAGAAATTCTAACAAAAAAAGTGGATTATGAAATGAAATGGTTGGGTTTTAAGCTCTGTCAGAACATCACAGGGTGATCTGCAGTAGTGACCTGCAGACAATGAAGTTAACAGTTGGAAGGGTCTTTACCTGAACTATTAATGGAGCAATAAATCACTCCTGAAGTTGCATTTAGAGTTTTAATAATTCTTTAAAATAGAGACAAGTGAGTTAGGTAGAGACTTAGCTTTAGTGATATATTCTTTAAAGTAAAGTATACATATGTTTAATAATGCACACATACCTAACCTGACAGAGGGTAACAAAAAAAAAAAATAAATATTTTTGAAAAAATCAAGAAAATTAATTCTATATATATTAAATTGAAACTAAAAAAAATTTAGAATAGTATATATAAGTTTAATAAAATAGAAATTAAAAACATTGAAAAGAAAATCACATACAATTTCTAGAAATATAATTTGAAAGAAGACATAATAATAGAGAAATAATTGATTTAATTAAGGCAAAAATCAGATTAATAAATTAAGTTATTAGCAAAAAGCAATTAATAAAAAAAATATATTCATTGTATTATCAATAGAGTTGACTTTTCATATAGAATATTATATATATAGTATATATAAACTTTTTTTACAAATTTCAAAATTTTAAAAATTATTTTATTAAAAAATTCTAAAAATTTCATCTTTGAAAAAAAAACCAAGGAACCTAGAAGCTCTTTTTCAAGAAACTTAACTATTAATATAAATATATTTTCTCAATATTCTTATCACTAATATTTAAAAAAAATCAGCAATAATTTATTACAAAAATATAAAAACAAATAAACTCTTTGTTATCAATCTCTTCTCTTTTCACTTTCTTATCAATCTTGGAAACTGTCCTTCTATCTGGCTTACTTCTATTAGAAGTTTGAAAAATAAATATATTAAGTTCAAAGTAATAGTTATTATTTTTAAAACTACTTAAATAAATAAACTATTAAGCCTCTATAAATATTATCATTACTATCCTTAAATCAATAACTCTTACAATTGTTAATATATATTTTTTAGACTTTCAATAAATCTTCAAACTCATAGCTCACAGCTATAAAATATTTATAAAAGAAATCATTATCAAAAAATTAAGCTATAGTCTTTTTATCTCCTAGAATAAACTTGATATATTAATATATGAAACTTTTAACACTTTCTTTTCAAAACAAAAAATTCAAAATCCCATACTCTCTTCGAATATCCCATTCCTAACTAACAAAATGATCTGTATAATCAAATGCAAATAGAACATAACATGAAACAATCTAACCTATTCTATATCACTTTATATGCAAAACATATATTAGTTATATTCAAAACTGGCAATAATAAAACAAATGATTAACAAGGCTTTAACCAATTACAATCAGTCACGTATTATGTCATATTGAATTAATTAGAAGTGTCTTCTGAGATTTCTACTATCTTATAGACTAGTCAAACCAACAACAAATCAGATATCAAATTAATTAATTTACAAGAAAATTAAAAAATATTTTTGAAATTTGATAAGAACTTAATACTATAATACATAAATCTAAAGCAATAGTCAACCTCTTTTTAAATCCAAACAAGAAATATTTATTAGAGTATTTAAAATCTTAAAGCAATATTTAGACCTGTAGATCTATAGCACAGTGATAGTACTCTCAGGTTACAATCACAAAATCTAAAGTTCAATATCACATAAGGGCTAAGTGAAATTTAGCCATCGATGGCAAAAAAATTCCATTTATTCTATAATAATAATCTGATATCCTAGCATGGCCATAACAAGGAATTGACTGCTTATTATGTCCATAACAAGATAGAAAATCAACCTAGTGCATAAGTTGACTATCAAAACAAGTTCCAAACAAGGTAAGACTAAGTAATATAATATCCTTTATCAAGACTAATCTCCTATTTGAGTAGCAAAGTTGGGCAGTAATGCATTTCAGTATTTAAAAAAAAAACATAAAACAGGTTCCCCAAAGAGACAAAAATGAGTTGCTACAAAAAACAGGTGATAATAAATAAAACAGATCCCCTATAAAAATATATATACTAACAGGAGTTATAAAGATTCTATATAAGAGATCTCTAATATCAATAGTACTAGATATCTTAGGCAAGTTCTTAACACATTAGCCTTCCTACACAAGGATAGCAATAAGTTATTCAGTGGATTATGGTTTTAAGAAGTGTTGCTTCAGTAACAGGAGATTTAAATAATGAATAGTACTCCATTAAATTAATGGATTAAAACATCTCTAGATTCTCTGATTTAATTAAGAATTAAAAGAAATTTAATACTATATGATCACATAGTTCTCCTATCCTGGTTGGGTAAGATATAAATAAATGTCCCTTGTACTATTTATTGATCTGTAAATCCTTAAACAATATAGGTAATTACTTGTTTAGGTTGTCCCTAGAATTTATCTTAATAATTAATAAAGATCCTGATGTTAGCGCAAAAATGAACTAGTGTCATTAAAAAAAAAAATCTTAAAGTAATATTTATTAAAATTGAACTTAAAGATAGAACTTTCTTCTGTATATTTACTTAAACTGAAATAATTAAAGACAAATATCAAAAACAATATGAAATAATTAAGAAACAATATTACAACTATTACAGCAAATATAATATCATCTTTATTACTAAAGCAATTATATATAAAATTAGAACTATCCTTAATAAAGCTTTATTTATAGCTTATCTCAAGACTTAAGATGTTTTAAATCTCAAATATTGACAAGTAGCAGTATTATTAGAATATACTGTAGATTTAATTATTTTATAAATCCAACAGTATCAAAAATAAACTATTATAATATTCTTAAACACTATAATAAGATAATAAAAAACAAATTATTTGAACTTACTATCTTCTCTAATCTATTCTTATAACTATAAATATTAAACTACCTTATTATATTTTTATTTCTTTCTTATGTCTATTAGCACAATTTATCAAGAGTCTAAGAATATATTACAATTTTGATTTTCTTTCAGAAATATACTTTAAAAAGAAATTAGATTTTTTCAATAATCCTAAGAATCTTATATTAGAAATTAAAGACCTTTTTTTATTGAAACATAAAGCCTAGTTCAAAGACTTGAGAGCCATGGTAATAGAACTTCATAATTACTAGACAAACTTTTAGAATACTATTTTACCTTTTTTTTTTAAAAATAATAGCTTTTAGTTTCTTACACTAAACTATTAATTGAATTAGCTATTTATTTTCCAGTAAATAACAATTTAATAGTCAAATGAGATATTACACAATTATTATATGAGAATAATTTTACAATTAAAGTTCTTCTATTTAATTATATTAGAATATGACAAGCTCTTCTTCTATTATATTAATTTAGAAAAGAATCTAATATTCAATTTCTGATTCAATAGCAAAATGTAATGAACCCTCTATTAGAACTATTAAATTTAAAATTTAAATTTCAATTCCTATTGAGACTTGAATATATCATTATTGATCTAATATAATAAAAAAATCTTTTTTATTTAAACCTTAAAATCTATTAAAAAAAGTCTTAATATCTTAAGAGAGAGCTTATATAAAGAGTTATCTAGATTTAAGAAAACATTAAATAAGATCAAAATATCATATTATAAAAAAATTCCTTGAAAATAAATTTATCCAATTTTACCTGACCTCTCTTCACTTAAAGAGACAATTTTTTTTCTTAAAAATAATCAAATCAATATTATTTTTTCTATTATTAAAGATGAATTCCTTTTAAAATATACTAATTAACTAAGCAACTACTTTCACTTTACCAAGTTTTCAGATAAATTCTTAAGTAATTTGATCTAATAAAAAAATAGTTCTTTTTCTCATTTTAATCTAATAAGTATAAGTTATAATAACATTAGTTACTTCTTTAATTCTAATAATACTATTCTCACATCATATCTTCAAATTTATAATTTTTTAATCTTAATAATAATCAATATATAAAATCTAAATTAACTAGAAAAACTATAATGTTTTACTGACTTATTATTAAATTCAAAAGATTTTTTTTTGAAATGGTAACTCAGCCTTGTTTTATTAAAGTTTCAAGTCAGAGCAAAATGCAAATACAAGAAATAATTACTAATAAAACATTTTTAAAGTTGTCTATAAGAGTTAAAATTTTATGCTACTACTATCACTTTGATTCTGTAAGCTGATTACTCTTTGAGGGCTTCATTAGTCAAGGGCATATTACCTGTTCCTTAACTGCTTTCAGTATTTCTATGTTGTAAAATTTTAACCACTTCAATCCACATGATGGCTTGTTGTCAGAAAGAATAACTTGAATCAATCTAATTTATGCACTGCAAAAGTAGATTCATTGATCCTCCTAAATTCCCCTTGATACATGTACTCAAGTGAGATATGTCATCCCAAAGAAAAATTTAAAGAGAGGTGGTTGTATTTGAAGGATGTGACAGTATACGATGAGAGAATAGGAGTATCAAAACTCTCCAAAAAGATACTATCCCAGGTGTTGGTACATCTGTTGGAAAGGAGGAGGAGGAAGAGGTTTTTATTGATTATCTGGTAAATCCTATTCTGACAGTTTTCTTTTCAAGATGCCACTGATGTTAGAGATTTGCTTGTCTTATATTCACCCACATATTTAGACCGAGTGACTTATGGTGGATCCCAGGTTCTTATGGAACTAAGAAAATGTATTCAATATGTGATGTGACCAATGGGAGCTTGCTTATTTCTTTTACTAATGTAAGCTTCATCTGTTCAATCAAGGTGTGAAAAACTTTGTACTATTCAAAATTTAAGGTCAAACTGATATAGGTAAAATTCCTTACAAAAAAACCAAGAATGAGCACTATAAGAAGCTATCAATGATAAGAGAGTGAAAAAGTTATCTCTTATTATAAACACATTTCTGTATTGTTTTTTTTACAGTATAAGATGACAGCACATTAGTTCTTCTTCCTTTCAGAACTTTCTTGCCCTTGATAGAAAAGGTGTTGCTTGATTTTCTGGTCAATAGCGATCAAGTTTTTGTTTGAAAAGGAGTGTTAACAAGAAGAAAGAGAAGTAGTAGTAACTCTTGAAGTTTTTTCAAATTGGTTTAAAGAAAGTGTTAAGACTTTATTAATATAGAAGTATGGAAACTTCTTGTGAATATCTTTTTTGTGTGTGGTCAGAGGATCAGTGAAAAGAGTTTTTTGATTAAATTCAAAAGATATCATAATATACTCTGAGATAAAATATATAAGTTATTATCCCTTTTGCAAAAAACTTAACAACTATACTATAATCTCAAGTTAACTAAATGACACTTTTAATAATAACTTATACACTATATGAACAAAAGTATTATACATTATTTATTTATTAATTATATAAAATTTTATTTTATTTTTATTTATTTATTTTTTTTTTTAATTTGCAATCATGCCACAATGGCATGTCTTTATTGAAAAATTGAAATGAATTTACAATATTTTACAGACTTTCACAAAGTAACTAATTCGTCTTTATACAAAAGTACTCTAAGTCAAATTTTGAGGACAATATTTTACTCCCCTAATAGATTAGTAATAATTTCTATCTACCAGGATCATTGCAATTGCCTAAAAACCAATGAATTGCTAAGTTAAAAAAGGAAAAAGAGAAAAAAGGACTGGGGAAAAAAGACAATTCAAGACCACCAAAAAAAATCCAAAAATAAAAACAACCTCTTCCCAAAAGAAATCTACCTAATTGGGATAGTCTTCTTGCTTCACTTGAACCTCGAAAGAAATTTTTTTTTCACCACCTGTGACATCAGACAAGTCAATCCAACTGGTCTTTCATTTAAGTAAATACCTGATTGAAATATCTCAAGGAAAGCATTTAGACCTTAGCTTTTTTCCATTAAAGCTTTGTCATTACTTGAAGAACTTAGGTAAAAGACAGGAATTTGCAATTCACATTACCTATCACTTGATCTTTTAGTGTCATAAAAGTTTTCATTGAGGTATTTGAGCTTTTTTGGGAACAAACATTTCTAGAATCTTCTTTCCAATCACCAATGACATCATTAGAACATGTGAATGTAACCAATAGAAGCTTGTTTACATTTCATAAACTAACATATTTTATTATTAAAACTGGCTCATCCCATGCCTTCTCCAGTACTTTATTAATGAAAGATCATATTTAGCCACAATCGGAATGAATACTTTCCCGTACTGTCTAAGGATTTACAGATTACTAGAGAGAAATAGAACAGGGAGCTATCTATTTTTATGACTCGATCTATGTCTAACCCAACCAGGATAAGAAAAAT
>CAJVPT010002987.1:0-16217 GCA_910592055.1 Acaulospora colombiana
GTTGATTCTCATTTTGGATAACTATCCAGGTTTTTTTTTGTTTATCTCTATCAGGTTCAGGTTTAATGCATTTTGGTGCTGCCATTTTGTTTCTGTTCTATATTGCTGTGTCCATGATTGAGCCATTGATCTTTTATTGATTTGCTTGAAGAACTGTCATATTGGACTGTCTATCATTTCTTCTTGTTACATAGTTTCTGTGGATATCTTGCTTAATTTGAGATTCTTTCATTCTATTGCTGATAGATTTAATGTCTCTTTGGCCAGTCGGTCTGCTTCTTTCTTCCATAGATCATTAGAGTGGGCTTTAACCTTAGTTAAAGTTAGTTGGATATGCTTTTTCTTTATAAGATCTAGCATTTTCGTTCATAATGACCAATTCTTTTCTTTTAGCCATCTTTTGTATGTCATTTTAGGGTCTTCTTTCTCTAGCCTTTTCTATTTAGAGATGTAGACTTGATTATCTGTGAAGATCTCGACAGTACTGTCTATTGGAGCTACTAAAGCTATTGTAATCAGTGCCACCAGTTCTACCCTTGTGAATGAGGACCAATTTTTGACTTCTGTTTGAAATTTACTTTCTTTTCCAGCTCCTTCTGTTTGTATCCATGCTGCACCCATTTTTGCATTCTTGTTTCCATGATTGATTAAAGATTCATTGAAGTAGAAGGTCAGCTTCTCCTGTAATCCTTGATTGTGCTGGAGAATTTCAAGTAGACAATCTTGATATACTCCTTGCTTAATATTGTCTCTGAGTATTTCTTGTTCCCAATATTCTATTAATACTTGTTTCATTTTTTCAATTTGGTTATTTGTCGGATCTTGAGTTTCTGGGATTATACTCTTGATTATTATACTATCTAGTTCCAATAGAAAACAAGAAACTTTTAGTGATTGTGCTCTTCTAGTATTTTTTTGATGATTTAAAAATGGTATAGTATAGATCAAATCTAATTCTATTTATATATTACATTCCTTTCCATTTCTATTGTTTAGTAAGTATCCTGTGCATTTTATAAGACCTGTTTCTAGACCATCTTCTGTTTCTTGATAGTTGAAATATTGAATTATCACAGTATCTTGACTATTCTTCTGAATCAATTTTCCCAATACTATTTGTTGATTCTCATTTTGGATAACTATCCAGGTTTTTTTTTGTTTATCTCTATCAGGTTCAGGTTTAATGCATTTTGGTAGCCATTTTTTTTTCCATTTCTTTTTCCAAAGTATTGTAAGGTCTTCTATACTTTTTTTAGCTATGATTCTTTGTAGAATATCATACCATCCTGGGATAAGACCTTTGCTAGTATGCTGGATAAGTTGAATCATTTTCCACTTTCTGAACTTTGTAGGATTTTGATTTAACAGTTGGTCTATATACATTAACCTGTTATTTTGTAAATATAGTATTGCCTTTCTATATTCTTTTACTGTTAGGTATTCTTGAATTGAACTATTGGCTTTGATCTACTCAAAAATATCATTTCATTTCCAGTTTTGAAAAGTTAGTCCCAAGTCTTTAGTTAACTTTAGAACTTGTAATGTGAAATTTCTTTTATCATCAAGATAATCTAGAGATTCACATGAAAGGAGATTGTGGAACTCCCAGTGCTTAATTTGTACTTGTTTCAACCTGATAATTGTTATAAGTCCTGCTGGACCCTGATAATTTATTCTATTATAGAGTTCAATTATTTGGCTTTCTTTTTTGAAGTATCCATATTCTTTTAAGATTATATATCTTTGGATAGTGAATTACACTATTGGGAATAGATCTACATAAGGCTGCTTTGTTTTTGAAGAGCTTACGATATTGTCGTGGGCTAAACCGGCAAGTCCGTCGTTAAACCGTAGCACCTTGTATAACCCAGACGTCTCATGAATACTCACAAAGAAGAGAACGCCTCCTATAAAGAACACTTGGGGAAGGCAGAGGTATGGTGATTGACTTGACTGAAGGTAAGTGTCTCTTTATTGTGTTCTGTTTCTTTGGTATCTCACTAATTCTTATCTCTATTCTCAATAAGGGCTGTTTCTCTAACACATTCAGCTCTACCTTTTCGGCATACATTAGTAAGCTATTTATACTTTTCTAACTAACAATGGGCTAACTACTTTATAATCGGCTATACTAACCCTAAGCTTTGCTAAACTTTCTATACTTTTTCATATACACATAGTTTCCTTATCAGTACCCAAGCCTTATCTATAGTTTCTTACCTTGCAACACTCAATCTTTCATATCAGACTTTCAGGTTTTTGGATTCTAGATTATTACGTATAAATCGTATCACCCACGTGATTCATAACAATAAGCAACTGTTAGGTTATTGCATATTTTTTAGAACAATATACTATACTGCATTCTAAATTCTATTCTTGGAATCAATACTATATTTAGTATATAAAAAGCTTGCTTATTAGTCAATTTCTTGTTTTTGAAAATTCTTGTAATAGTATTGATTTCTTTTAAGACTCTTTCTTTGAGTTCGATTGCAATTTTCTGGTTACCTATCTATATTTCCAGAAATCTTGCTTGCTCTCTTCTGTCTAACTCTCTAACTATTTCTTTGTTGATTCTTGCATAAACTTCTTCTGGATAGTAGTTGGGATTATTGATGGTAATCAAAACTGACTTGCTGCTGTTAATCTGAGAGTCATTTGCTTTGTAAAAGATTCTTGCAATTTCTAGAATCTTTTTCATATCTTCTTTGGACTTTGCTATCTATATGGTATCATCTATGAAAGCTATAGCTGCATGTCTTAATTCTAGCTTCTTAGTAGTGGTATTAGTTAGATCAGGATTCCATGAGACTTTCATTTTATATTCCTATTCTATGTTTTCCTGGATTTTGCACAGCAAAGGGTCATAAAAAATTCTTCACATTAGTGGTGAGATGGTTTCTCTTTGATCTATTCTATCTCCTGCCCTTATTGGTTCTGTGAGGTCATTCTCAAATATTACTTTAAACTCTCTATTTTGGAACAGGCTCATTATGATCTTGATAAAACCTTTGGGTACCTTGATCCTTTCCATTGCCTTGGTTAGTATTTTCAGGCTAATAGTATCATATGCTTTGGCTGTGTCTTAAAAGAATATCCACAGCTCTTTTTTATTTTCTCTTACATCTTCACAGATGTTGTTAAGAATTTGAATAGGTTTTGCTATACTCTCTCCTGACAATCCTGCATAGTTGGGACCCCTAAGAATATTGTTGATCTTGCAAATATTTTCTATTCTAGTGATTAGAATTTTGATAAAACACTTTCTGATAACTTCCAGTAGTACAATTGGTCTTGTATTTGCTAATTCACATTCCATGGTTTTGGTTTGGCTATTGGGTATATGTAGCTTTGTTTCCAATATACAGGTATAACTTCCTATCTTAAGAAGGTATTTAACATCTTTTTCAGGTATTCTTTTCCTTCTTAACTCAATTTCTTTAGTATTTCATAGCTAATCTGGGATTTTCCTAGGGCTTTGCTATTTGGGAGTACACAGAGAGTTTCTTCCAATTCTTCATGTGTGATTGATTCTAGAAGATTGTTGTATCATGCATCTTGAATATACTTTTTGGGATCATATTCCTTTTTCCATTCCTCGGTAAGATTGACAAAGTTGGTGTCTCGCTTTTTGAAGGCCTCTTGATGGTATTTTCTTATTTCTTTTTCAATTTCTTTTTTGTTCATCATTATGTATTCTATACCATCTTGTTTGACCTTAATCCAGTCAAGTACTATTTTGCTTCTTTTTTTGTTTGTTAGCAAGTTTACCATCTTTTTTTGATTGTGTTTTAGATCATATATCTTAGTTCTAAAGCTGATTTGATCTCCTCTCTTATTTTTTTGGCTTCTAAGTTTTGATATATAAACTTGAGCCTTTCTATTGCATCTTGGATATCTTTTTTCAAGGATATCCAGGGGATATTGGAAATGCTATATTGAATGCAATAGTTTTCTATCTGATGATGTGGATCATGGATGACATTATGTTTTTTAATAGTTATACTGAGTTCCTGCATCTTTGCTATTTATTTTAATGTCTCTGCTTTCATAAAGACTATTTTTAATTAAAGAGCTCTTCTTTACTGCAAAAATTCTAAACTATATTTATATCGTTTCTCCTTATTTGATACCAGTTTTTTTATTTCTAATTTGTTAAAAGCTGCACTACAAATTAGATCTTCAAAGGTTTTCCAAATTTTATTTGCTAGTAGTTCTCTTTCATCTTCATTAGATTTTTTATTGAGTATAGGCTTCAAGGAAGTTTTAAGTTTATGGTTCAGACTTTCTCAAAAGGCTTGCTATTGTTTGAGGGATGTTCCTTTTAGATCAATCTTTCATATTTTGGATGTTGTACAGTATTTAATGGTCTTGTTTCTTGTGAATAGATTATCATTATGTAGGATTACCAAAAGCATAGTATGACCACTTTCAGTAATTTCTTTCATATTTTGATTGTTAAATCATAGGATTGTGTATTTTGCCAAGCTCTGTGACATCCAGATGAAATCTATTTTGCTACTGTTTACGGTATCTTGCCTAGTAGAAGTTTTATCTTTTCCTTTCTATATTGCCTATATATCTAAAAAAAACCTATTCATCAAGAAAGTTAAATAGAGAAATTTCAGGTCACCATGAGGGTCTGAAATATGCCCTAGATGAGAATGCTCTATCTTCTAATGGGTTATATGCTGCATTAAAGTTACCTATTAAAATTGTGTGAAAGTTCTATCCATGTTTTCCTCTAATATAGCTTATTAAATTATCTTGTACTTTCTTGTGTCTATATCTATCTGATGGGATATAAATCTGTATAATGCAGATTTTGTTCTTCTTTGTAAATATGTTGATGACAATCATATAACCATCTGCCTCCTCTACTGATGCTACTTGTTTCTCAAGATCTTTTGTTATTAGTAAACTTACTTCTGCACCATATGGAATATCTTTTTTGGTACTATAGAAGTGTTTGTATTCTTTCTGATTACTAAAGGCCCATTTTGCATTATTGTGTATTAGCTTGGTCTTGCACAATTCTATTATTTCTATGCCTTGCTCACTTATATCTTTTATAAGACTATGTTGATTAGTTATATCAGTGATATCTCTTATATTGTATGTACCTATTCTTATTATTCTTTTTTCAATATCATTTTCCTTATCTTTATTGTTACTTTGCTTTTCTTTTTCTTTCTCTTTTTTATTCAAAAAGTTGGTTTTTTCACTTTGTAAGAATTTTCCTAGATTCAAATTATCTAATTGTATACAGCTGTGCTCTTTTTGTTAATGTTTATCCTTCTTTAAAATTTTTGCTAGGGATAAATTAGGCTTGTTTTCCCTCTTATTATCTTGAACAACTAGTACACCTTTTTAGAAGTAATTTGTTCCTCTTCTACTATATCTTATTTGTTTATTAGAAGCTGTTCTATCCTCAAGTCTGGCTATTCTGTCACTTAACTTTTCTAAGTTGTTTAAGATATGATATAATAGGTCTTCTTCATTTTCTATTTCTGTATTGGACACATACTTATCAAAACTATTGTACCGGCTAGGCCTTGGATTGCCCATAGGTTCTCTATTACTTCCTGTAGCTGGGTTCTTAAGTCTTTCATTATTTTTTTGTCTTCTTCTACTAGTTTGAGTTCTATGGGATCTTCTTTGATCTCTTGGAGATGGATCTCTTGAGTATTGTCTTCTTGAAGATCAATAATTCCTACTATAAGAAGAGGAGAAACTGATCGATTAATTGTTAGATAATGGGTCTATAGATACCTTATTGTCTATTTAAACTTTCATATCTTGTGCTATGGCTCTTTTTCTTTCAATATCATGGGTCTTTTCATTTTCTGTTACTGTATTTTTTTAACACTCCATAATAGGCATAGCCTTTGTAAAAAGATACATTGTTTACAGGCTTTGTTGAGTGCCTCTATTGATGCAAAACATATGACTGTGAAGTTTTGTTTTATTAGTGTAAAGGGTTTCTTGGAGTGTAACATGCTTTCGCTTCTGTACTATTGAGTGCCCTGGTTACCAAACTTGAGTAGGACTTGTTTGTACCTAATAGTCTTGTAGAGTTCTTATTTCTTTCTATTAGAGTGTTGTTAATCTCTCTATCTGTCAGTTCTTTCCTGAAGAAGATGGCTCTAGTAGTTTCTGTTCCTAATAGGGTCATCTATAATGTTTATGGGTTTGTTTTAAGGTAACTATGCCACTTGATATAAGTCTTGACCCTTGTTTTTGTTTTGACCTTATAGATATGCATATTTTGTACCTCACTATACCTTTTGAGATATTCTTTTATCAGGTGTTATGAAGTTTTGTATGCTATATCTATTAGGCTAACATGTCATATATTTTCTTTCTCTTCCTCTTTTCTTAATTGAAAGATCTTCTTGTCTAATATTTTTATATTTTGTATTAGATTGGTATCCTTGTTTTCAAGTTGTTGTAGACTGAAAGCTTCTTTCTTTCTGTTTATCTCTTCTAAACATTTGAAAAGATCTTCTTCTTTCTCCAGATGGAAACTCAACCATTCATTTCCATTGATAAATTCCTTGTGAAGAAAATTGCACTTGTTTCGTGATAATTTCAATATGCTACTCAAGTATGCCTTGGTTTCTTCTTTATTGTTCCCTGGAATATTGGCAGTTATTGCTTCTACTTTGTATTTACCCTTTTTGTTTATGAAATAGGGGTTTAATGTTGAGGTTGCTTGCCTGTGATGAACTATCGGGAGACCTTGATGGGAGGAGGAATCTGTGGACCACGCCAAAGTCCCAAATCCAGGGACAGGTTAGAGTATACACAACAGTCTGATAACTAGATTACTCTATAAAAATTGTTCTAGGAAAAATTAAGAGAGCATCGTGTGATTTCTTTTAATGGGCTAGTTAGTATATATAATATGTAATACATTTACCATATATAAAATCATCATATGTACAACATTATTTCTAAGTAAATAAAAACCACAGTATCTTACTGATACCCGAAATGGAAGGATCTGCTGTAACATGGCATCACCTATAACTGATCTTTACCAGATCAGGCCAGTTTATGGATATTGTAGATGATCAGTATCTTATTATTATCATGATAAGGTGAAGAAGGATGGGGCTGATCTCGTGGTTAACCAGGACAGAAACTGGATTGACGAAGACACTTCGTCGATCTTACTGACCGATAAGGAAGTTGTCAAGTTAAGAAGGCTGAAGTTCTGAAGAGAGTAAATATTGTACCAGTGGAACGCTTAAAAGTATGGTCAAACTTGCCTGTGATGAATCATTGGGAGACCTTGGTGAGAGAAGGAATCTGTGAACCACACCGAAATCCCAAAACTGGGGACAGGTTAGAGTATACACAACGGTCTGATAACTAGATTACTTTATAAAATTGTTCTAGGAAAAATTAAGAGAGCATCATGTGATTTCCCTTAACAGGACTAGTTAGTATATATAGTATGTAATACATTTACCATGTATAAATAATCATATGTACAACATTATTTTGTAGTAAATAAAAACCACAGAATCAACAATGACAAACTGTTGGCAATGATCCTGATAGATAGAGGTTATTACCAATTTATTGGGAGAGTGTAATATTGTCCCCAAAATCTGACTTAGAGTACTTTTGTATGAAGATGAGTTAGTCACTTTGTGAAAGTCTGTAAAATATTGTAGAGTTACTTCAATTTTTCAATAAAGACAAGCCATTGTGGCATGATTGCGGGTTAAAAAAAAAAAAAAACATACTGTATATAATCTGAATTTTCTTATAATCATTAGTTGATTTGCACCAATAAAGACATCCCGTAGCGGCAATTATTGGAAATAAAAAAGGATCATACTGTGTCACAAGTCGAGCTTTTACGCGCGAAATGTCGACCATCCCCGCATTATTCAAGCAAATCACAAATGAAGAGCTCGCCGCCGAAGTTAATAGCGATTTGCGACAAATAATTCGCTCGATTGGGCAGCTTACTTTTGCTGAAGACAACGTTGTCTCGGAAGATATTTTAGAAAAATGTTTGAAACTTGTCGATCGTGATGCTAGTTGCTTTCCAACGGTTCACAAATACATCAAAAAAGATCCCCGGATAGCGCGTCTTTTATCAAATTTTCTGAAGACCGTAAAGTCCAAAAGATTTCTATCGTCAAATGTTTTACGTGACCAACCATGTGTATGCCAAGCTGACCCTTGCGTGACCACATTGTACAGGTTAACGAACAATCTGATATAATCGAGAAGCAGAAGACACCGGATGAAATAACTCGGGTCGTTTCAGCACCTACTTCCAACCTTGATGACCCGCATCACATGGCGAACAATTATTCAGCTCCTCGAGAAGTGATTATTATCGATAGCGATGACGACGCTGAAAGTACTTCCGTCGTTCATGCGTCCAAAAGCACAATCGGAAAGCAGGAGAACATCAATAAGCAATTGAATTTCGGGGATTCTGTAGTTCAAACTCAAGGCGAATTGCAAAAAGACAGGAGGGTAAGTGTCAATGAGCAAATGAACATTGATGAACATGATAGTAGCACGCGGCAAGTTGGTCAGAGTAGCTCGGCAAACGGTGTCAACCCATTTAGCATCAACAGTGGTCCCAGCGCTAAAAAGGACTATGGAGGGAGTAGAATTGCCAATTTGGCTCGGGATATGAGTAATGTATCTATCGAACATACGTTCGACGAACAAGGGAGGCAATTTAGTAATGATCGCAATAAAAATAAGATTGATGACAAACGATTGAAAATTCCAGGTGCCGGTGTAGGTGATAATGGCCGCAAATCCGCACCTCACGTAGATGGTAAATGGTGCTCATCTATTTTCATTATAATTGCAATCTCAACTGATTTGTTATGTAAAAAGTCACCTTTTTTTTTTTTAAAAAAAAAAAAAATCACAAGCACCAAGAAGAGGTCCACAACAGCTTTTGTTCAATAGAACAACACAGCCTTCATTGGATCAATTGTTCAGTCAGGAAAAGGTAGAGAAGCAGATCAACATCGGCAATATAGTGATCCAATACTATGTGACCAGACTGGCAGCAACAAAATACTCCAACTTTCATGATGAGGCGATTAAATCCGTTATTAAATTTATTGTGTCGGAAAGAATTTTAGGATTACTCACAAAATATCTACGGCTAGCCGAAGTATACGGAGATGCAAGAAATCTCCCTATTTTGGAAAAAGGCAACCATTTAAAATTCTTTGTCGGTAGATACCACATTTACGTTGGTGCTATTGATACAGTGAAGCTTATCGAACGCCTATTTGGAGGTCTTTTGGGAGCATTACTAAAAGCTACCAACAAATGTACTAATAGCATGCAAATGTCACAAGTTATGAAAAATCTCACTGACGACTTTTTCTTAATTAAAAGCGGTATCATCATCAACGCCCCATCAGATTCGTTGGTTCCTCGACATTGTTTGAAAGGGGTGGCTCCCGAAATATTTCTAGGATGGTCTCTTCGTGCCCATAAGACAATTCCTTTTTATTTTGTTGTTCCCGGTGATTATAAGTCAGTCAATGCGCAAGTCTATCTTCACGAGAACGTATTTGCGGAAAATTCGTGCGAGTACTGGAAGAATGCATTGATTTATGCATTTTGGAAGGCATATGATAGGGCCGGGCTATCATATGATATCGAAAATATTGGTATTATTGAAGTCGTCAAATGCAGTAACAAAAGCTTTAAAACGCCTAAAACGCATCGTTTAAAGGTCACAGGTCACCACGCGTAGAGCGAATTGCGTGTAGACAAATGTGCGCATCAAAGGTCGCTCGTTTTAAGGTTATGTCAAGAGAATATGGCAAAGATAGTAATTTCTAAGGTGGTCAGTTTGTATGTTGTATATAAATATCCCACACATTTGATCGTTAATCCTTAATTACATAATATAAATTCTAAAAAAAAAAAAAAAAGATTTTTATTTCAAATAAAGAATACATTGAAGTTTTTCCTTGCGAGAACTTGATTATGCAACAAAAAATTCAACTTGCTCGATTTGCAAATTATCCATAAAAAGTACTGGCACATTATACATGGTCTTTAAGAAGAAAAACTTGAATTGACTTCGTGAACCTGACAATTCTTGCGAACAAATTGGTTTATCACATGATGTATATGTGTAAAAGGTATAATGCTTAGAAGTGGCGTAAGAATCATGATGTGCCTCGTAATTTGCAAGTTCGATAAACCTGTGACACCTTCCGAAAGGGTACACGAACTCGCGCAAGGGCTTATGTACATATGCAAATTTTAAGCCCTTCGAATTTTTTATAATTTTCAAGATAATTAATTTTTACTAGGGTTTATAGAGTTGAACACATAGAAGTGCTTTTTTTATCTTATCTTCTTTATTATGGGTGCATAATTAAACAAGTTAGTGTTCATAAGTCTCATTTTCACAAACACACGGTTTTAACCTTAACAAAACTAATCTATTTATTTAAATAACCATCTTGAAATCCATCGAATCTTTCGCAAATAGATTGCTGATTAGATTCCCACTCCTTCTCCATTACATAAAAATAAAATAACGACATAAGAACACCGATTTTCTTATGATCTCAATAATGACCAGGATTCACTTTACAAGGATTTTTTTACAATTCTTTCTATTCGGCGCGTTAATAATATTTCCACCAGAAGTGGTGAACGGTTTTTTTTACACGACGAGATATACGGCGAGTTCGCTTTACTCGGTCAACGACATAGGATTGGATAATATTGGGGGGACGGTTATTGCATTTGCCGATCTCAACTCTGATAAATAGTGAGTACCATGGACTTATATTGCGACTACCATTTTAGATTTGGAAATCGTGGACTTACGCTTTGATACAACTCCGAATTTAGCACAGACTTGATAGTTCTAAGTGCTGATCAGAAGACGATAAGTTTTTACTTATGGGATCACGGTAATTACACGTTGAAAAGGAAGCTAGAGTGAAGGATCCATGTTCAACCGAATAATCATGTAATTTTGTGATCCTGCATACTCGCTTCAATAGATTCTTATACGTATTCGATTGCACCATCGGCCAACATAACAATAACGTCTGATGGGACCAACCCGGGGTTCTTGATCACAAATGTCTTGCCGGGAGATTATAATTATGATGGCATTTTGGATCTGTTAATTATGGGACAAGAGAATCCGACGGGCAAAAATTCAAAGAGCGATCCACTTTACATGCGGGTTTATATGGGGTATGACAATAGCTCGTTTGGTAAGAATATATTGGCGACTCTCATTGTTCTCTTGAGAGATTCTCAAATCGGTTTTACCTCATTTAATTGGTGTTCTTGAAATGTGTCATTTAAGATTCTAGTTACTACAATGTTCCGTCTTCAACTGTGCAGCAACCAATTCCGTTGGATTTCTATGGAACGATGAGGACCGATCTGCTTGGGCATGCCTATGCCAACAGTTCATATATCTCGGTGTGGAAAAATGCGTTCAATGCGACGAGTCGAACTTTATTCGAAGTGTGAATATTTTTCCAATGTTTACTAGGATTAATTTAAAATGCCGTTAACATTTGGAATCAAACAATTTACAAATCCTATTGCATCAGGGTTCCAATGGTGGTCACAAATTCCACTGCAAATTCGACGGTATCAAATTGCACATTGTCAGATCCACATTCCAATGCTTTTATAGACCTCGACGGGGATTGTTTGGCAGGTAATTCCGTTTACGGTGGTTTAATTATTGTTTTGAAGTTGGTCACCATTTGTCCTGATCGATTGGCACTCTGTGTGCAGATCTTTTTCTCACGTGCAACAATTCAAATCAGCTGTCATATCAAATATGGATAAATAAGAAGGGGGGCGCGTTTCAGTTTAGCCAATCGGGAAATTTACCCCACCAAACTGGACAAATATCCTTTGCGGACATGGGTGGGTTGGTCTGTTCATTAAACTGTTGGCTTGTTTAATTCGCGTCTGATTTTCTTTTGTACATGCATACAAATAATATACAGACGGCGATGGTGCAATAGATATGGTGTTCCCCGTATGCCAATCGGGCAGTTCAAAATGCACAGTTAATATCGCATACAATTTACAGATGCAGTTGTGCTCGGGAGGTTCGGAGACCGGCTGCAGGAGTTCACAGGAATTGTGTGTGGCTGATAATAACTTCAAGTTTGATTTGAACTCCACCACAGGCGATGTAAATTATCACCACGATTATTGTTGGAAATGTGAAAATCACGTTACTCATAGTCACTTTTATTTTATAGTCTTACCTGGAATTGGATTTGAGCGATGAATTACCCGAGGATGAAGAAATAACGTTGCTGGACACTTCATTCCGAGGAACTTTGCCTATTCCTATTCGAATAGGTACATGCATTCATTAATCATGCATTCTTTGATCCTATGTTAATTTTTTCTTTTCTTTTTGTATCCAGGGGACTACAACCTTGATGGTTATCCTGACTTGCTGATCTCCACCTCATCTCAGTCATCATCGCACGTATCACTGTTAAAATCGGTTTTGTGCACAAGCATCACTTGTAATAAAGCGGCCGGAGATGCTCGAAGGCGCACATTTACGAGGGTCATAGATGGTGCTTCACCCCTCAACGACATTTCAAATGCCGTCTCTTCCGCATTCTATGACCTTGACGAAGATGTAAGTTCTTTCATCTTTCGTGATATTATTCTTTAATTCTCATAATTGACCTTTTTTTTTTTTTTTTTTTAATAAAATAATTTAACAGGGGACGCTAGACATTTTGATTCTAAGATCAGATTCGGGTTCAGCGAAAGAGGTTCAACTTATACACAACAACTACTTCAATGATGCTTTCTTCCTAAAAGCTCTTAGTAAGTTGGGGTTTGATCGATGCGATTGACCTTTGCTCCGTTACTAAATGAAATCTTATCTTTCCCCTTATCTTACTTCTTAGTGTTGAACGGGGTTTCAAAGAAACAGGTATTTTTTGATAACGTTGTCCGTTGAGCGCATTCTATTTTATTCAACCTGTTCCATTGTACTAACTATTAAATAGGGTTACGGTGTCAGTTATTCAGGTGCATCGTATAAATTCACCGTTCTCGATACGTCTGGATCAACAAGGGCAAATCAAAGTATTCTCTTGAAATTATTAAAAAAATTGTGACATGTTGTTTGGCTTGAAAATTCCAACCTTTATCAACATTTTCTTCTATAGTTGCACAATATCCCCAGAGTGCGTATCAGGCGCTAATCACACCGTATTCATTATTTGGTCTTGGACGTACAAATAATTACATTGAGCTATTCTTTGCCGGGTCCACACGAAATCAAGTAACTATTCTTGTCATTATATTTGAACTGATTCTTATTTTTTACTGATGAAATTGTTCTACTTTAGAAATTGCCTTACACAACATACAGCGGTGTGATACCAAATTCTCAACTTATAATTATCCCTTACCAGCCTTCAGGCACCTTCGATCCTTCCACGTAAGTATCTGACATTTGTTAAAATTGCGAGGAACTCAAACTTATCTTGATATTTTCACAATTCGATTATTAACAGATGGTCGCTTGAATTATTCATTCATCCCGGTGATTGGGTGCCATGGGTGTTATTGGTGTTGGCAATTTCAACCCTAGTTATGGCTATCATCATAGCAGTTTTATACTGGATAGAAAAGGTATGATTGGTTTCTTTGAACGCTCAGACTCCTCCTGGATTTTGATTAATTTGTTTTCGTTGAATTTCATAGAAAGAGGATAAGGCCAACTTGTTAAAGTTCAAACGCGACATAAACTTTTAAACTTGATGAACGATATTGAGTGGACTACTGATGAGGTACATTCGCGAAATGCTAATTGACTGAGATGGAGAGGGTAAGTTACTCTTTACATTGACATTTGCTACATTGATACCATGTATGCGCACGGCGCAAAGAAAAAAAAATAGTAATTTATAAACGTTTATTTATTTGTGAATAATAATTCTGCATTATGAATTAGGTCTACTTAATTTATCTTTTTTATTACCTTGTAATTAAAATTTTAATCATAATTTCCGATAGATGCATTTGCGACGCATCTTGAATATTTCTGTTGCCCGCGGGCGTAACATGTAATGGTTCAACCATATGTATATACAATGTGATGCAAAAGAAATGATATTCAAATAATTACTATAATGCAACTGGTACTATATATCGAGGCATATGGCTATAAAAAAAAACAATAAATTTTTAACAGTTTGATTGTTATTACTGTTACTTTGAGAATAGGCTCGTATCATCTAATTAGCATAATGTATTCTTGCATGCTTCTTTTCGAATTTCTGATCTTTTTGTATTGATGCTATTTTTTCTTGAATTATATTTTTTGGCAAGTTGATTTCAAATATATTTTAGATTTTCCTTTTTTTGAATGATTAGAGTATGGACTGCCCATCATGTATTAGGCTGACAAAAAAACTTTTGTTCTCGCAGATCTTAAAGAATATATAAATATGAATTGAAAAGATTAATCAATTTATTTTAGTATTCTTCTGGTTCTATTGTTTTTGAATTCATTTCTAATATTTTTAACCTAGTTTAATTTTTTTTCTTTTTAAATATTAGAAGGAACCTTACAACATAATAATTTTAACTAGTAAATTATTCAAAATTCAATATCCGCAAAGTTCAAGAAAATATCAAGAACCTAAAAACAATAGTTAAAAAACATAAATAGTAATATAACTGTAAGACATAAATAATTGATATATAATATAAATATAAATATATTTTTGCAAATATACTGTATTATAATAATTTATATGGATTTTTTTCTACAAATTCCTCAGATCTTTAGAAATTTCCTTTTTTAAGCAATTTACTCAAAGAAAGAGAAACATCTTTTTTCAAGACACATATTCTTGCAACATCAGAATACAACAGTCATCTTAGTACAAAATAACATTTTGTGCATAGCCCTAGAGCAGTAGATTGTTGAAAAATATATCCATATGGTAACAACTTTGACTTTTTCTCCTTTTAAGAAGAAGGAAGAAAACCAATATAAACTGATTCACAGTCAGAAAAGAGAAGTCAATATCAACTTCATAGAGCTTGCAGTCAGGCCAGTGCAGGTTGACACCTTTCTTGACACTACAAGGAATCTTAAAGCAAATAGGTTTGCTCAATAAATCAAGTAAATTTTAAATTCTTCAAAACCCAGAAGGACATCAAAACTTTCCAAGGTTTAAGCAACCTAATGTACATATTATATCTCCACATACATCAAAACACATTACCAGAGTAACACGAACATGTACATGTGTATAAAGCTAATATCAAAACAAGTTTGACAAAAGTCCAACACAATAGTACAACAAGTGTGATTTAAATTAGTAAGATCATCAAATACAATTATCACAATAGAAAGTAATCAATGTAAACAGAGTATCAGGGATCTGTAAAAAACACAACAAAGTCAGTGTAACAGGTAAACAACCTAAGCAAAAAAGGAGAAACGACACATGCCTAATCAAAACAAGATTAAAACACATACAAAAAACAAGGTTATAGTCAAAAACAACAAACATTACACATAAAACCTTGTCAACAATTACTAAAATAGCACTAAAAATACATATCAATCCATTCCCGTGACTATTCATAATACAACACAACAATATGACAATAATATCAATCCACACATATATCCTATTATGAATAAAGCAAATCAGATACTTCAGATAATAAACAATAAAGAAGATGATATTATTGACATGCTAGTCCAATTGACAAAAAAGCATGATGAAACAGGCAAACTATGGGCTACGCAACAAATTGACAAACAAAAAGGTATAACCAATCACAATAGTGTGATGGCAGACGCTCCAGAAATATATACCATACTGGATAGCATTATTGCCAAAATCCTAGGAATAGATAATACAACATTCCATAAGGAACAAATTCTTATACAACATATCACCTTTCTTTGGCATGAAGGAAAGGGAAAGGAAGAGAATCTACTTCAACCCTATATAGAAGATAAATACCTGGACATAATAAAAAAAAAGTCAGCAAAAACACCATCCATTTCAATAAAAATTACTACTAATGTAGAAAATAGATTAATATTAGATAATGAAATAATATTAATGAAAGATCAAGAACAGGAGAAAATAGAAACAGAAACTCTCAAAGGCAAAATTCAAGGCCACAATATAAGCGAGTGCAGC
>CAJVPT010002988.1:0-16216 GCA_910592055.1 Acaulospora colombiana
TCTTTTACTTCCTAGAACCTTCTTGCCCTTAGTAGAGGAAGTACATACTTAAGTCTTTTCAGGCCACTAGAGGCTCAAGTTTTTATTCAAAGGAATTTATAAACAAGTAAGGAAAGATAAAAGAGATACATGAAGACAAGCTTCAAGTTATTTTAATGAAATTGTAAAGACTTTATTAGCAAAGAAGTATAAAACTTCTTGTGAACATCTTTTTTGTGTGTGATCAGAGGATTAGCGAAAAGAGTTTCTTAAAAAAATTCTTAACATATATTGATGATTTATTTATATTTATTTTATAATATAAATAACAAATTATATAGCAAAAAATCGATGTTGATTTATTTATATTATTATTTTGTTAAATTATTTATTTTTTTTTGATTAATTTTACACAAGTGACATTATGCCCAAATAAATAAATATTTTTTGACTAGTGCAAAGAATCATTAACCTGAATGCAGTTTGCTATATTATCTAGGAAGCTTGAGGATTTAGGTAAACCATGAGTTAAATAGTTTAATAAATAATTAAAACCCTATGAACTTATATCAGCATAGAAGTTCGCGTAACCGTGTAACGTAGATAATTCGCCTTACATCATATACAGTATATAAGAATACACGAAAGGTAATAAGGTCAAATAGGCTATACAGTATATTTCAATTGATATTATCATCAGAAATTACTACCTATGGGGTTTCGAATCTCCGCGTTATCTATCTTTACTAGTTCAGATACATAAACGCACATAATCGCATCGCATAAACCAAATTTTTTACGCCGTATACCGTTACAAAAAATGTCTTCACATGCTTCTTCACCTTCCTCACCTGTATCTGATTCCACGACAATATTAGAAGAAAGGTCAATTCGCACGATGGCTGATGTCAAGAAATGTAAGACGGAAGAACTCATCGACTATTTACGGAGGCAGGAAGATTTAGTTCTTGTCGTAGCAGATTTCAAAATATTTCGCAGTGAGAGAATTTCCGGTTTCTCTTTTCTGGATATGACCTTCGTAGTATAGGGTTTGCATTGAGGCCAGCAAAATCACTCGCAAAATTTGTTGAGGATCTTAAAGAACAGAAGATACGAGGCATCTCGTCATATAACATTAGACGAGCTAAAAGATGTTCTCTGTAAGTATAAAGTCAATGATGAAGATATTACATGCATCAAACAATTCAATCTGGGTATGTAATTTTTTTTTTTTTTTTTTTTTTTTTTTTTTTTATGACAAGACGACGAAAAATCTAGATATACAACAAATTTATTTTTTTTTTGTATAGTTTTTGAGGAAATCGATGACAACGATAAGGCACTCGAGCAGTGCATGAATGAAATAATATTAAGGCTCACGAATCTGGAAACGAGCCACGCGATGCTATTCATTACATCAATACTAAAATGCACCTGTCTATCGTCCGACGAATTACCAACAAAAAAAAAAAAAAATATCTACATACCACATCAAAAAGCAGTTTGCGGTGAGGAGGCATCTGGACGTGTCGACTATGCCATCAAAGGAAACATGTCGGAAAGCATCGTAACATTGAATTCGGCTATCTTCAGAATATCATGCAACTAGAGAGTGCACATCATACAAACAAAAGAAACGTATGGCGGATCTGGCGTCTCGAGATGATTATTATGACTATCTTATCTTTACGTGATAGTATCTACCGGTATTTACAGTATATCTCACCATTTCCGCGATAGAATTCTTGACTACATTACAGATGATTTAAAAATTTATTTTTTAACATCAGAATGGCATTTCATCGCTTTTGCTACTGACGGTCTTTATTGCAATGGCAAAAGTAAATATCAAATTAATTTATCAGAAACAGCTCTTAAGGAGGATCTTGACTCTATCCGAAAAGGTGTGAAGCGAGTTTTGGGCGTTATTGTTGGTTCATTAAAAGATCGGATAGCTGTTGATGGCTGGCTCTCCAGCTAGTAAAAGGGCCCGAATTAAAAAAAATTACCGAAATGATAAATAGAAAGTTTCCCACTTCATATGTATTTTATATTGTATAAATTAAACAACAAACCTAAATGGTCATTCCTTTTTTCGATAATTAATTTGTGTGCGGTGCATCACACTATAATTTTTTATAAATTCGCTTTTAATATATCAGCATTTTATTTAAAAAATGACAAATAAACAATCTAATATTGATTTACTTGAAGAACTAAACTCCAAGCTTGTAGCCGAGATCGCCGAACTTATAAATAAGTATAGTGAGGTTGAAGCTGAGAACGTGAAACTAAGGCAGGTTATAGAAAAGAATATAAAGCATGATGATAGAGGTGAGGAACTAGAGCAAAAGAATATAGGGCTTGAGAACAGACTCGCTATATTAGAACAGGGAGAAAAAGAAAAAGGTATTTATATACTGTATTTATACGGATGTTTCACAATCTCTGGTAAATTCTAACGATACTCCCAAACAGATAGTGCCACAATGTGGTGATACCCCGGTATCTGATATAACTGATAACACTTTAAATTCTAACGATACTCATGAACAGATAATCTCACATAATAGGAGTCTGGCATCTAATTTGGATATATACATCTTTTGCCGAAACCATATTATCTGCTTCGCAAAACGATTTTCGTCGCCTGGAAGAGAAAGAAGAAAATGATTTCCCGGATTCGAAGAATAGAGAAACGGTTAGTAAAAAGTTAATTCAAAATATTAAGAAGCGGCTTCGAGATCAAGAGAAAATTATAACTTCCCAGGATACTAAATATTCTTTGAGCGTAAAAGGTGGGCAGGGGTTGATCCAAGAACTATTTACTTCAGAGTCGTCTCTACAAGAACCGAAAATAATTCAAAACTGTCTGATTGAAATTTCTGAGACCAGCGGTCCCGGAAAATCTAACATTGACGAACATTTATGTGATAAAGCTTTTGATGCTGAGGATGGTGCAAATAGAGCTAACCAAGAAGAACTCTTACCTTGTCTATCTATGGAAAGGATTTCAAGGTGCGGTTCAATGAGATTATAAAAAATAACGGAGGCAAAACTGGTGAAAAGAGGGCGAGGAGCTTACTTTATGATTCCAATATAAAACAGCTTTCCATTAACCGTTTGAAAAGATCTCAACAATTTTGGTTTACATCTTCCAGAAATATCGCAGGATGCCATGCGCAAAAAAAAAAAACTCAGAGAGCTGAGAAAATTTATACATTATTCGAAAAGATAGGCTTAGATAAAATCAAATAAATCAAATCACATAGTGCGAATTCCATTTCAAAGCTTATTAATGATCAAATTCAAGAGATTATAAATTATTCTTTTCAAAACATTCACACCTAAGAGCATTGGAATTTCCGAGACCGGTGGTCCTGGAAATATCTTACCTGAAGTAAGTGATTAACTGCAATTTCTACCCTATCATTTCACACCTCTAGTCATTCTGTGTCTACCTCGTGCAATTCGGATGATATAATTGAGAAAGACGAATCTTTAACCAAGGAAGCGGTAGATGTACCCGGTGATTTCTTAGATTCTGACTTAGAAAAAAATGACGGTAACGAAAATTTCTCTGATAATGAGGTGAAGATGACGAGGCCGTGGAAGCGGATTTGCGAAGCAATTATAATTTCAGCGGAGCATTTTTTGACGATGATGAAGATTCTGATTATTATTATTATTTAAGTAGTGGGAAGAAAACATAAAAATTCGGATCATTTAATTAGCGCATATCAGGCGCAGATATTTTTAGTGTAACCTAATTTTCATAAATATTTCCCATTCTCTTTATACCGTTTCGGACTTAATGCTAATTTGGGTTATTTTTCACAAAGCATAAAACTTACTGTATTAGATAGATGCAATTATAAAATCAATAAATAGTAAAGATTACTTCATGTGAGAAATACAAAAAAAAAAAAAAGGTCATGTAATCGTAACGAATTTATTTATGATGTGTTGTTACTTTTTAAGAAAAGATTTTTTTTTTTTGAGAAGAAATATAAATACAACCACTTGAGCATAATTATTAAATCATAATTCGTCATGAATAAAAAATACTCTATCATTTTACTTGTACTTTTTTTCATTACGTATATTGAAAGAGCTCACGGTTGTCATCCTGCTGGTTACGGCTGTGATAATAATTCAAATTATAGTAAGTTAATTTTCTAATTCACAACGACAATAATTCTTCTGGTAAAAAAAGTCAATCTTTTTTTTTTCAGAATGTGGTGCTCAGGTTACATATGCCAATTTGATACCAATTTCTGTACTTAATATTACGGTTCAATCTCCTGATGCTGGTGACGGCTTGGGAGTTAGTTAGTGCAATTGGTCATTTTAGCATGAAAATTGATAATGATGATAACGATTCAGTGGAATTTTGGAAAGATCCTGTATGGGTTAATGGTTGTCGTCGTGGAGACTGCAAGAATATACCTCTGCAATTCAATTTCTATCAGCCGGCTTATTTTCCGACGCCTCCAAAAGGAACTGGGTTTCATATTTGGATTGCAATCTATTGGAGTTGCCAAGGTGTAGACGACTCAAGTTCTAAACATTGTCATAGTGAAAATGTATACTATCGAGGTTATGTCGAGTAGAAACCGATATTCTTGAAATTTATTTTTAATTTTTAATTATGTTTAGTTACCATCATAGCTTCAGATTTACATCTTAAATCCAGTCCATTAATGTTAAAATTTACTATCATAAATGATAAATTGATATTTTGAAATCCTAAGCAAAGAGCACCTTTTTCTGACATCCTGTGTACTTACAGAGTTTGGTTTTAATATCAATCATTTCCGGTTGTTTGTGCTTAGCACCGAATTTACCCTTGTCTGAGTCAACATTAAAAACCGTACGTGTAGTACATCCAGGTTATAAGCATTTCCTGGTTCTCAATTCTTTCGCATAAATTTGAGTTGCTGTCGATCTAACGAAACAGAAATGAGGAAACTTGTATCTATTCAAACTTTTGACCATATCTGCATCTTGTATAAAAATGGAAAACACGCAATCCAAAGTTGATACACTAAAAGAACAGAATTCCAAACTTTTCGCTGAGGTCGAGGAACAAAAAGAGAAAAGGCCGAATTATTGGCTAAGGAAGCAGGTTTAAAAGCTAGAATTGTGGAATTAGAACAAACTTTACAAGATTATGAAGCTATGTTGGCAAATCTAGAGCAGAAAAAATATGAAAAGGCTATTATTCATATGTTTAGGATAGATTAATACCGCACCAACAGAAATTGCAAAATCTAACCACTTTACATCTACCTCCTGCAATGATTCTTCTGAAATGATCGTTTCACAAAATGATAATGCTTCAGCATCTGACATATACGTATAACGACACTTCAGTATTAATTTACGGGCTTACATCAAAGTCTGATGTGCTTCAGAAAGATACGAAATTCCGAGTTTCCAACTCATCTTTCACTGTATCGCCAATATGCGTAAAGCTTAAATTATCCGAGGATAAAGAGATGGATAATTTTCTGGGAGAAAAACACGATGAACGGATTTGTAATGAAATATGAGAAAGGAATCGAGAAAAGAAGCTTCAAGCCCAAAACTAATCCTTGGATAGCTCGTCAAAATCTTATGCATCGCATGTCAAACAAATTTCGGAATCGAATCTATTCTTACTACTCCTGATTTATCTGAACGATTCTCAGAACAAAATAGACATACAGAAAACAAGAATCCCTGAAATAGGCGACCTTTGATGGGAGAATTAAAAATAGAACCTTTAGCGGAAGATACATTAATATTAAAATTGTTAATGTAGATAGAACTTCTACGGACATCAATCACTTACAATCGAATTAATCTATCTATTTGAATAAATAAGCTTGGCAGAAATAATACTGAACGAGCCAAAGTGGAAGAAATTACGATATTGTACCGTATTTGAAAAAAGAACTTGATGATATTTTACCCTAAAACCAAGGAGATGGGTAGATTTATGATGAAATGCTACAGGTATTTCTCATGTAAGCCTGTGTATAAGAACTCAAAGAACTAAACCTATATATCTACAAATACTTCGTATCCCGCCATGCAAAAAGCATCTCTGATTATTCAGATTTCAACCCGGATCCATCTGAAGATAGTGAGAGGAAGAAAATGATGATATGAGTGCAATGTTTTTCTGACGACGATGATGCTGTTTATTATTACGATTTAAGTAGAAGAAAACGTATAAAAATTCAGATTATTTAATTACCGCATATTAATGCGCAGAGCGCAAGACTTTGCCGTAATATTATTTGCTTTGCATTTTGTATCATTTGGATCATACAATGCGTGGAGTACGTACACGACTTTGCCGTGATGAGCAAAGTCTATTAAATATACCTTGTCTTCATTGATTGGAAGTGAGAAGAGTCTTTACGATTATCATACTGTATGTTATCTTATTTCTATCCCGGCTTATCAATTCAACCCCTATCATGAAATTATAAATAAACTAACACACTCTTTTTTCCGCCTTAATGGTATCCCAGGAATCAATCGCATCACTTCTATTAAGTTTGGGCCATAAGGTGGCTCCTCATCTTTTCTCTGAACCCCCAGAGGTCCGAACCTTGTTTGATTTGCAAACAAGAAATTATAGTCTCACATGCAATGTTTCGATGTGGTCATTCTTTTCACATTAAATGTTGTCGTGCAACTTCAGTTCGTTCTGAACAATGTCCAGAGTGTCTAAACCACAATATAGAACAGCCGAACGGCTTAAAGATATGCGTAGAGAAGGAGAGTTATTGGCTTTTATACGTGAGGTGACAACTGAAATAATGGAAGTTGATAAAAATTCGTCGGAAATACTCTCCTGAATTATCGTCCCTTTGAGTTTCTACGCAATTTATGTCGGAAAATTGGCAAGGTCGATTCTGAGACCATCTATTGGTACTATGAATTTGGTTTGGCACTAACCATTCGTCTCAATGAATTAATAGACAATGGACAGAAGAGAGTGCGAAAAGAGTTAATGACGAGGTTCATAGACATTTCACCTATTTCTCACCTGGTATTTCAATAGGCGTAATAAAGGATAAAATGAAAAGGGCTAGAAAGATTTATGATCTTTTTAATGCTATAGGTGTAGTTGGAATTAATCGGATTCGTAAATTTTCTACAGACGTGGTCTCGAGTTTTACAGAGGATGATCAGTTTCATAAAAACAAAAGTGCTTAATTCTGGGACGCCATCCGAATGTTTTGTTATGTCTTTTTTATGCCTTTACAACGACTCCCGAAAAGAACACATCACCCGATCATTGATTTTCAATTACCATTAAATATTAATACTATCCTTATTAAATTTAATTGTAAAAATTTTTTTGAAACAGTAACTTAACTATGTTTTATTGAATTTTCAAGTAGAGATTTATCTTATAATTACAAGAAATACTCACCAATAAAACATTTCTAGAATTTTTATGAAATGTTGAAGTCTCAATGTTACTACTATTATTTTAATATTACAGGCTAATTACTTTTTGAGAACTTTGTCAATTAATTGTAAGAATAATATATTAAGACTTTAAAGGTTCTATAGATTTTTTTCAACAATATTTTTTTATTCTATAGCTTCAAATAGTTAAAATTTACTTTTATCTAACTAAATTACTTCAGTTTTTTATAATTTAATTTTTATATTCTTTTATAAAATATAATTAACTTTTTTTATATTTTCTACTAATAAAGATTTTTAGTATCTTGTATATATCTTTAATCTATTTTTTTAAGAATTTTTTAAATTCTATTAATATTAATACCTATTTTTTTAAAAAGACTTATATACTGTATGTTTACAATTACTTTATATTTGTTTTTTATAATTTTTTTAGTAATAATATATTCTTTTTTAATTAAAATAATAGCTCTTATTTTTTTTTATTAAATAATTTTTTGAAACCTTTAATTTATACTGAATTTAAATAATAATTTTATTTTTATATTTTTATTCAAAAAATTAAATTAAAAAAATTATGCAATAATAAATTTTTATTAAATTATTATAAATATTTTTTATTATTTCAATTACTATTCTAATATATATATTATTTAGATTACTTTATATACTTTATATTTTATTGACATGATTATAATAAGATTTAATTTATTCAAAATTTAAGTAATTAAAAATTTTTATTCAAATATTATATATTTGGCGAAGGTTTCATATATCAAAATTTTTATATTATATAATATTTCATTATTGTAAAATAATTATTTTTAATAAATGTGAAAACTTATTATATAAGAAACTATAATTTGATATTTATACAATAAAAATTTAAATATAAATATGTAAATTTAATATTTTAATATAAATATATGTACTGTAATTTTTTTTAATAAAAGAAATTATTAAAAAATTTCAAGAAACTCTTTTCACTAATTTTATATCCACACACAAAAAAGATATTTACAAGAAATTTTTTATTTCTTTGCTAATAAAGTCTTATCACTATCCCTAAACCAACTTGAAATTTTACTTCAAGTGATACTCCTAAATCCTTTTTTTGTTTATATTTATCTTCAAACAAAAACTTGACTTTCTATAACCTAAAAAAGTCAAAAAACATCTTCTATATCTATGGCAAGAAAGTTTTATAAAAAAGAAGAATTAATAGTGTAGTACTTAAAACCTTTCATATTAAAATATATTTATAAAGATTATCTATCTGTAGTGAAAGGTAGCAAACATTAAGCTATATTTCAAAATGTCTCCTATTGTTTTTTTTCTCTTATAGTCATTCAAAATTTTTTTTGGTTTTTTGGAAAATTTTGCCTACCTCACTTTGATTCTAAATTATAGGTGACACAATCTATTGCAAAATATAATTGATGAATATAAAACATGTTAGTAGTTAAATGTAAACAAGTTCCCACTGATCACTACACATGTTCCAATAATGTCATCAATAATTGAAAGAGTTAATTGATGCCTTGTGTCCACACCACTTCTCCAATTGGATTAACCTATAGATCAAGTTCCATAAGACCAATAAGATACAAATAACAAGTTCTCAAATGGTAAAAAAGCTACTATTTTTTCAAGTTAAGATCTTTCTCTTCTATTATTCCAGTTAGACAAAATTCAAAACCAAGATCTCCTTTTTATCCCGGTCAAGTAATAAGATTAAACAGTTTCTAGTCCATATTAAACTTTAACTCTTTATTATATTTGAAAATGTATTTCTTCAAAAGTTGTTGAAGGATATTGCAATTAATTAGAATCTCATCACTTTCAAAACCTTTCTATTATTATAAAATAAAATAATTATTGAATAATCTGGCCTTTTGAATAATAGAAGATGTATACCGGTAAGATTTCTTTAACTAGACATGATTACTGGAAAGTATTTTATTGAAACAATATGATCCAGTTCCTATTAGGTCACATAAGAACCTAGGATCCATTATAAGTCCCTTCTCTACTGTAGGTGGATAAAAAATCACTGTTCAAAGAAGGTTAGAACCAAGTGTGTCCTGGAGGTCCACACTAAACAATAAGTCTACTTAAATGGTATATGAGAAGAAAATCAGATCAAGAATAGATAAGTTCTTCAAATAGTTAAGAAAAGAAAAAATATCCTAATTGAATATTTCTTATTAAGAAAAGGTCTTGAGAAGTAAGTCTTTGAAAGAAATTGAAAATTTTTTTTTTTAATTTTTATTTTTTTATTTTTTTGTTGTCTATTTAGATATTTTCAGATATTTTTTTTTTCTTTTTTCAATCCATTCTTTTGTACTTTCCTATATTCTAGTGGCTTGATTAGATATACAATGGTAACAACCTGGTGGCAATAATATAGCAAACCAGAAAGGTTTTTAGCCAAAAACACTATAAAGTAAAATATTATCCCCAAGGCTGAACTTAAAGACTTTTATACTTACAACAAATTAGTTAGATTAGAATAATAGTTTGACTGTAATATATATTATACTGTTTAAATGAAAATATACTTATGTATATTTTCAATTGATTAATAAATTGACAATCTAGTCTGGCTACAAGCACTTCCCCAAAAAAGATAAAAGAAATTATTAAATTTGAAATCAAAAGCTTTATTTTAAAACAGGCACTCTAAACATCCTTGACATCCTTACTAAACACACTGATGGAGCCTAGGCACATTAGTCCCTTTAATCAGGTACAATAAGCCACAAGGGGTTTTAAAATCAAGCCCCACCGCCAATTGGTTTTATTGTTTTGCTTAATATTAAAAATAGTTTACACAATCACTCTGTAAATAAATATAAATGTATTGCATATAATCAATAAAATAGGCAAGTTAAGTGTTTAAAAAAAAAAAAAAAAAAAAGCTTTATTTTAAAAAATAATTATATATTTAAATTATATTTTTATTTTATTTTTTTTTATTAATGGGTTTTTGTCTAATCTTTATTAATTTTCAAATTGCATTTATATAATAGCACAAAATATATATATAGATATATATATTCAAGGGTAAATAAAGAATTCGATAATCTAAAGCTATATTAAGGCTTATTACTCTCTTTTTAATAAAAGAAATTAGTATTCCATTGAGTGTACTAGTGTTATTGAAAGAAAAATAAAAGAAACAGTTATGTGCTATACAGAAATAGTAACTGAGATGTTTCTAAATAAATATCTAACCTATTTTTTAAATTTTCTTTATAATAATAGTCTGGGAAAACTTCTACTAAATCTTTATAGAAATGAAAAAGAAGTGAAAAGGAAGATTTTATAGTTTTAAGACTTGTGAAGAAAAAATAGTCAGGAAGATCCAGGTAGTATATTGATATTCATATGAACAACTTGAAAGTCTCCTAGTATATTATCAATTAAACACATTTTTATCTAAATATAGATATACTTACCCATCTATGAATTGCATTTCAAATTTAATTCCTTAGAGAAGAATTGCATCTTGCCTTGCAGTTAGCATATCCTACTGATGACTATTAGTATTAGCAATATAATGATAATTTTTCATATTATCCAACTGGTTCATATGTCACTACTAATATTTTTGGACTCAAGTCTTGATTAATGTGGTGATATTAATCTTTTAATTTTCTAGTTTGTGATTTTTTGAAAATAGAATAAAAACTTCCTAGTTTACTATATACATTAGCATTACTATTAAGTATTCCTTATTATCTTTGCTTTTTAGACTTTTTCAAGCAATAGAAGCTAAGGTCTATGTGACATACAATCAGAAATAGGTAGCTCTGATTTTCAAAAGGTTAATCGAGCTCTTGTGATATTTACCATAATTGAATGAACTTTTTCTTATTTCCAAATATGTATTGATAACATGTTTTATATTCACCTGCATCAGGCAGTATAATTTATAATAGACTCTAGATTTTAATTAATCTAAGAAAATGCATTCAGACATGTGAAATGACCAATGAAAGTTTGTTTATATTCTTTTACTAATCAGATTCTACTGAACCAATCAGCTTATATGAAACTTTATATTACTTAAAATTCAAGGTCAAGTTGAGTTAGATAAAATTCCCCAGAAAAGATCAAGAAAGAGTACTATTAGAGTTCACACAGTAGAGAGAAGAATGGAAAGTTAGCACTTTCACTACAGGAATAAGTCTGTAGTATTTCTTTATATATCTGATAAGTAACGGAGTATCCATTCTTTTTTCTTTCTAAACTTTTTTATTATTGATAAGAAAGATATCTTTCAGACTTTTAACCATAGAAGTTTAGTTTTTGTTAAAAGAAGAATATTAATAGTATAGGGAGATAGTATGAGTGACTCTTGAAGTATTCTTCAAGTTGATTTAAGGAGAGTAATAAGACTTTATTAGTTAAGAAGTATAGTAATTTCTTGTGAACATTTTTTTTGTATATACTTAGAGAATTAATAAAAAAAGTGATTATATTTTATTAAATAAAATATTTTTTATATTTTAATAATAATATTTTTTTTTATAATTAAAAGAATATTTTAATAAAATAAAAAAATTTTAAACTAAAATATATATATTTATAATTATGAATCTATTTTTATTTAACTATAATATTTACAAACTTTTGAAGTAAAGTTTTATTATTAACGAAAATAATATAAATAATATTTTTTACAAATATTTATAATAATTTTATAAAAATTTTAAAAAATAAAAATTCTAAAAATATTTTAATATTAATTCTTTTTTATTAAAAAATAATAAAAATTTTTTTGTATAAATTCTTATATATTATTAATTTATTTCTCTTAATAATAAATTATTTAAATCTAAATTTTTATCAAAAATAAGTATAGAAAATAAATTATCTTTATAATATAGCTTAATTTGTATAGCTTAATTTGTTTTATGTAAGACATTTAATAAATTTTTAATTAATTTATATTTAAAATATTTTTTTTAAAAATATAATATTATATTTCGTATTCTTTCCCACAGATCTATTTTTTTTAAAAAATTTTCTTTTATGGTAATTTTTAAAGGAAAAGAAAAGGTGAATGAAGAGATGTCTTCTCAAAGATAACTTTGTAGCAAAACATCCCAGTAGAGACCCAACTATAATGAGAACATTCTTGCAAGAGGTAACGCAAACAAGTCATGCAAAGAAACAACAATGGGAGCAGCAAAGGAAAACACTATAAACAAAGGAAAAGTCAAAGAAAACAATTAAAACAAAACACGTAAAGAAGACTCCAGTACCTGAAACCTGTCCCAGAACTTGGCAACATAGACCACCATATTCAATCCACCAACAGCAACTATCCAGACCACCAACTGGAGAGAGAAAGTCAAAAAAAACATCTCAGTTACCAAAGTTTCAATGATAAATCTATTCAACAGTATCCTAACAACAATCCATACGGAGAGGATAGAAGAAGCCCTCCAAGGAACAACCAATGAGACACCAAAAGTGGTCCGCATAGATGATTCAGACATGGAGATAGAGATAGAAGAAGAAACTCAAGAATCAACCTTACACTGGCAACAAGTTGATGACAAGGATAAACAGAAATTGAACAACCAAACCATCAAATCAAGGCCCCTCTCTCCTTTCGACAAAACCATCCACTATGGTAGAGAAAGAACCAAGATCAGTATCCCAGCAACAGACCTGCCAGGCAAAACTATAGTTCAAAAGATAACTTTCCTTATCAAGGTCCTAAATTCATCAGATGGATTAATGACAATCTGTAGTGAAAAGAAAAAAGAGATCGAACATATCATTGCCATTTTGAGCAACAAACAAGAAGCAATCGAGATCTGCAACACCCCACTGCCCGATATGAATAACAAACATATGGATCTCATGGAATACACAAACATAGTCCTAAAACAGGAAAACAGTATCAGAGTATGGAACATCCTCCTGGACATTAAACTCATAGAAGTACAACAATCCTTTGCCAAGTATGGAGTGATAAGCAACATCACAATGTCAACCCAACAAATGTGACAGACAGCCATGATTATTTATACAAAAAAAGAGGACAAACAAGCCCTAATCGACAGATGGAGTATTCCACTTAAAGCAGACTCAGTAAAAGTTTTCGATGCACAATGGAAGGTGAATCAGATAAAAGCACGTGATCAAACCGCAGCAAAGCTCACTAACCTTCCACCCAATACCACTGCATTTGATCTAAGAAGAATCTGCAAACAAATCAAGGCCAAGATTAGCTATATTCCAAGAAGGATGTTATATTAAAGAAAGAGATTTATAGTCATCAGCTTTATCAGCCAAGAAGACTTAAAAGCTGTCACATCTCAAGAATTCCAACTTGGAGACTTCAATTGCACCTGGCAACCAATTGAAGCCAAATTATGCACAATTTGGGATAGTCCAGATCACCTACTCAACAATTGTCCATCAAAGAAAGGAGAATACAATGGAGGGAATACAATAAAGAACAAGCAAACAAATTTGGCAAACTATATAACAAGTTCAGACCGGCACACACTACTCCAATCAGAAACCAAATCAGACCTTCACAGCACCATCATATTAAGCCAGGATCCTATGCAGCAGCAGTCAAATCTGGACAATGCCAATCAAGCCAGGTGGAAGAGATCACCCTTACACTAACCAATATTATGGCACTTCTTAAAGAAATCAAATAAGAAATTGAAGAGATTAAAGAAAACATCATCGACCTGGATGAAAGAGTATACAACCTAGAGGTTTCAGAAGACAACCTCACAGATATCATGTTAACTGAGAATGAAGAAAAAGACTCCTCCAACTGAAACAAAACATCTAGTACTTAACCAAACGAAAAGGAACACTCCAATATCCGAGCTTAACAATAACAAATCTATGAGTTCATAAGTAGGATGGATCAAAATATGTACAAGGCACTAAATGCAATCTCAGATCTGATCCTTAATGCAACCTCCCCCCAGAAATTATTAATGAGTAACACACTAGAATCCCTTCTATCAGAAAATTCATCACATAACAGTCATATCACACAAATAGAAAAAATATTCAGAGACATACAGATACAAACTTCTATATATTCAACCATCTTCTCAAATAACTATATATTTGAAGACAACTCTAGTAATACTAACTCAACAACATATACTGATTCAGACACTCAACACCTAATTTGGCAAACCACAACAGTCAATATCCAAGGCCTAACAAATAATCACAAAAGAGAAACATGGTTCAACTAGTGTGCCACAAAAGGCTGGTACATTATAATAACAACTGAGACCAACGGCACGCATCAATAATCTAAACACTGGAAACACCCACTCTATAATATAATTTGATCACATAATGATGAACAGACATTAGGATAAGGACTCAACCTGATGATCAAAAAAGATATAGTAGACTGCATTTATAAATATGATGCATGGAAGGGAAGGCTCATCCATGCAGACCTTATCTTCCCAAAAAAATAAAAACTCAGAATCATAGATATTTACTTCCACGTAGACAAAAGAGATAAAGAATTACTAGATATTCTCAACAAGCTGAAATAATGGATAAGAGAAGCTCTTCAAAAAAACTGGCACCTCCTTATCTTAGGGAACCTCAATAGAGTTCTCAACCCAGCATAGGACAAAAATAGCATACACAAATAAATGACATCCAACAAATCGACAGGTCCTCAGATAGAAATTCTCTTAGATCACAATTTGAAGAACATATATAGACTACACAACCCAAGCAAAAGAGAATTTACCTGGCACCGAAAGAACAGCAGCAGTAGAATTGATCAAATCTGAATGAATATACTTCCCTCATGGCAAAGCAGGAAAGCCTATATCAGAGAAGCCTTAGACCTCCTGATTTCCAGTGACCACAGACCCACTATAACTGAAATAGAGACATGACAACTAAACTCTTACAAGGAGGTCTCCTATCACAAGCCGAATCACAGATACAATTGGTAGTTGGCTAATAGTAAACAATGGAAAAATTCTCCTCAGAAGTTGATAGAGCCCTTGACAACCAAAGCAAAAAGCCAAAATCGATAGATAGCCAATGGAACTGCATTTGCAACTATATCCTAAGAGCAACCAAGCTCCACATCCCAAAGAGAAAACAACACAGGAAAAAAAGAATAATTAGTGAGGAAGATACAATCAAAGATCCTTTAACACAGCTGCAACTTTTCCATAAAAAACTCAAAGCCAGTCAGAAAACCAACAAACCTTCTCCTATTTTATCAAAACAGTTTTAGGAGAAGTTCCCAGACATCCAATAGCACCTTACAGAACTAAAGACAGAGCACTTTAACAACTTTTTGAATACTGGCTAGATCATATGCAGAAAATTATACAAGATCACAAAGTTATCACCCAAGCTATCACCCATAGAAAGCAAGTCCTAGCAATCAAACGTAGAACAATAATAAGACAAGAATATCTAGCAACAAACAAAAAAGTAAGGATCAACAGCATCATGGAAAAATCCAGGAGAACCATCATTCTGATAAGATCATCACAAAGAATGAAGAAGTATCAATTATAACAACTTCAACAGAAATCAAAAACAAGGTTAGATAGCACTTCTAGAACTGGATATCAGCCAGAAAAATTAGATCAATCTCCAATTTTTCCTATTGGGTAGCAGAATATGAACCAAAAAAGAACATCAACCCCCATTGGTACCAGTTAGCCCTAACTGAAATATTTATCAGCAAAATCAAAAAAGCAATACAAATCAGCTCCCGGGAGAAATCAAATCCCCTATATAGCCTATAAAAAACTTG
>CAJVPT010002989.1:0-16214 GCA_910592055.1 Acaulospora colombiana
ATCTCCTTTGAACAAACTGAACTCTTGTGGCTTGAAAAGTTCAGCTCCCACCTTTACTACCTATGGCAAGAAAGTTTCTAAAGGGAAAAGGATCAACAGTGAAGTACCTTCTACCTTTTAGTTATGATGGAGATAACAAAGATTTAAAACCAGACAAAGGACTCTATTTTTTACCCTTTGACTGATGTTGTAGCCTCTCAGAGCTACCTTTTTCTCAGCTTTCTGAGGAATTTTGCCTACCCCAGCTTGACCCTGAAATTTCGGGTAGCACGGATCTCACCAACTCTGATTGGTCGATGTGAAACACATTGAACAAGATTGACAAACAAGCTCCTATTGGCCACCTCACGTGTCTGAATGCATTTTCTCGGCTCCATAAGAACCTGGAATTCATTATAAGTTATTTTGTCTGGCACAGGTGAATACAGGATATGACACCGACATATCATTGGATACAAGAAAGAGTCCGTCCGACCATAGTAAAAGTCACAAGATGCTAGATCGCTTCCTTTTAAAGATCAAAGCCGCCTATTCCTGATTGTATGTCAGGTAGGTTCCAACTTCTACTGCCCGGAAAGTTTAAATTAGAGAAAGTAGGAAACCACTTAGGATACTCAGTGGTAAAGCTCATGTGTAAAGTAACCCAAGAAGTTTTCGTCCTATCTTCAAAAAAACCTGAGCTGGAAGACTGGAAGGTTAATACCACTACACCAATTGAAACTCGAGTCTGAAAATGTTAGCAGTGACGTGTGAGCCGGCCGGAATGTCTGGAAGATCCTCATTGATCGTTAGTACCAATGGCCACTAGCAGGGTATATTGACCACAAGGCTAGGTGCTATCCTTCATATAAGGAATTAAATCTGAAATAAGAAGCACAGATAGGTAAGTATACCCATATTAGATAGGAATAGGTTTAATTGACGATATACTGGAAGACTTTCAAGTTGATTATGTGGACACCAATATACCACCTGGGTCTTCTTAGTTACTCCCTCCCCATAAGCTTTAAAACTGTACAGTTTCCTCTTTGGCCTCCACCTTATTTCTGTAAAAGACTTAGTAGAAGTCTTCTCCTAGACCTTTTTACAAGGGGAATTGAACAAGACAGGTATGCATCAAGAAACAAAACCGATACATTTCACATGATTGTCTATTTTTCTTTTATTTTCTTTATTTTTATTTATAACACCAGCATGCTCTAGGGATGTTGATTTTTCTTTGGAAAAAGAAAGGGCAATAAGCCTCAAAGTAGCTTTAGAATAACTTTAGCTTATCATTATCTTTATCTTTCCTGAATATACATCTATGTATTCCTGCTTTGCGCAATGTAAATTTGTAATTTGAAATCCAATAAAGTTAGGCATGAGCCCGTTAATAAAAAAAAAAAAAATATCAGTTTAGTTTATTTTTATATCATCAGTTTGTTGTTTATATAATTGTGTGAATTTAGTATCAGATTCTTCAACTTTATTAAAATTTTGTTTTTCTTGAAAAAACTTTTGTTCTTATTTAAAGTTTTCTCTTATACTCTATATAAGTTTGTATCTATAAATGCAAATATATTATTTTAAGGCATTAATAAGATTTTATATTATTAGGAAGCAAATTATAATATAGTTTCTTTTTTTGAGCATATATGGATTTTTAAAAATATAGTATGTTCTAACCTTGGTATATTTAACTACCCTTATAATTAGCCTAGTAGTAGTAATATATATTTAATATTATTACAAGGATTGTAGATTACACTGTTTAATAATTTTGTTGATTTCTTTATTATTAGATTTATTTTACAAAAAAATAGTTCTAATAGTCTCTGTTCTGATGTGGATTATTTATTTTTCCTCAAGGTCAGTATATTGTTTATGAGGAATGGTATATGTCTTGATTTTATATTGTGATCATAAGTGATTGTAAATATAAATGTTCATTGCTTGTTTATATTAATTAAGAACTACTTTAATTTCTTAGTATAAGTAATTTTGATTAATGTTTATTAAGATAATCACTTAATCATTTGTTCATTTATAGAGATATAATGATAAAATTGTTTTTTTTCTTTTTATTGATTTTTTTAAGATATTACAATATATCTTTTTTCGCTTCACAACAAAATATTGTTCAAATATTGCCATTAATAAATTTCTTTATAAAAGAGTAAGAGTCTTTTAACAAGTCTAATATATTTTGAAGATATGCTATTTGTTTCATCTCAGTTTTTTTTTAAAGTCTTGAGGTAAATATACCTATTTTAAAATTCCTATTTTTCTTGATATAATAATAATTGATGCTAGATATTTTTTTATTTCTTGCCTTATATATTTGTTATTCTATTATGTTGTCCTCTCTAATTTTTTCATCAATAACTTCTATTTCAATTTTGTTTTCTAGTTTTGTCTTCCATTTCAACTTCAGTAACAATAAGAATTTCAATTGATTTAGTTACTTAAATTTCTATAATCATTATCTTATTAGATGAATTATTAGTAGGAAAATCTCTTTTAACTATTGGTTGATTTGTTGGCAATAGTTATAAAGTGTATTGTATTTGTTCTACCTATTCTATCATATTTAAATATTTGTTTTCTAAGAAGAAAACTAGAAGATCTTCTTTTTTTTCTTGTTTTATAGATCATAGATAAAAAATATATTGTTTAGAAAATTAATTTTGATAAAGGTAGTATAATAGATATTCAGAATCCTAGTAATAATATTATCTATAATTAAATATTTAGTTGAATCTAGGATTGAGTTTATATTAGTCTCTTGAGTTGTAATAACATTCAAGAATATTTGTAAGGTTCATAGTTTTTTTTGTTGATTATACTTATTTGTTAATAGAACTAAAGTTTCAATGATATGTACTTTTTTTTTTTTAGTGACCTGTAGAAGTTTATATTTTTTTATAGATATATTGATTATGTGATATAAAAAATAGGTTGCTATATACAATATTAGTATATTTTGTTATTTTGCTATTTTGGATATTACTAAGGTTTTCTAAGTTAAGTGATTGATAGTTTGTTTATTTATATCTGTTTGTTTGTTCTTATTTATGTAAATATGATATTGATCTGTTAATTATAAACTATATTACTATTTTTAAATTCATTGTATTATAGACAACTACTATTATATATGAGTTTAAAATATAAATATATTAAACAAGTTATTTATTAGATACATAAATGAGTTAATATTTGAATTGGTAGATATGATATATTTGTTATGTGATTCTATATATAAAATTTTATTGTATTATTTATATCACTCTCTACTATTAAGTAATTGAGACTTGAATATTTTCCTAAGTATTATAGATTTTGAACTTTAACTAATTTACTGACTGAAGTTATTGACTACAATACTTCTCTTAGTATCAAAAAAGGTATTAACCTACACCGACCTAGCTAAAAGCTATATGAAGTTGAGGCTGGATCTTTAAAAGCCTATTGTAAATTAGTTTTCTTGAAATTTTCTTTTTTCTATAAAGAAAAACTATATATAACAGTTTTCTTTTGATACTTATTCTGTAACTATTATTACAAAGAAATATAATGTTTTGAAACTTAATAATAAGTTGTTGTTATTTTTAAACTATATGTTTTTAGATATTAGATGTTGATTTCTTGATTTCCAAAAAGATTATCAAAAAAAAATTTTTTTTTGAAAAAATTGGAAATCAGTAGAAATAAAAAAATTTTTTTAAAAAATATAATCTAACAAAATTTTAATAATTAATTTTAAAAAATCTTTAAGTAATTTTATTCTTTATATTCTTAAATATACTATATATATATATACTGTATTTATTTATTAAATTTTATTAAATAGTTATTAAATTATAAGTAAGAATAAAATAAAAAAAAGAAGGTAAAAAGTTTGTTCCAACTGTATATTGTAATTTATATTATTATAATTTAATTAATTATATATTATTCTATAAATAATATCAAATAAATTTATGAATATAATGAATTTTTTTTGCAAGTTTAATGAATTTTTATTAAATAAAATATTTAATACTATACTACTTGAATAAATTGTACTTAGATATTAATTTGATTGATAAACTATAATCTGGTCTAGGTACAGATATTGCAAAATAATAATAATAATATATTTAATTTTAATAATTATATTAAAAATGTTATTATTTAGTTTAGATTTAATAGACATTGACTTTTCAATGAAACCAGGAAATATTCATTATGATATCACAATAAGTTGAATAACTTTTAAATTGCAAAATTTAAAACGGGATAAAATAAAATAAAAGAGCAAACTGATGTGGTGAATTCGAATTTTAATAAAAAGGAAATACATGTACAAGATTTAAAATCTCGCATCATACAATACATCCAGAAAAAGACAAATCAGGTACATTCTTTAATAAGAAATGCCCATCTATATAAACCATAATAAAATGTATTCCTATCAAGGTCTCTTATATAGTCCCTTATTTTTCACAATTTTTGTCGGTATACTAAGAGACCGAACAACCATAAAAAACGAAAGTATCCCTGTAACTTCCCATAAACCAAGGTTTTCTATTTAAAACAAATGTATGAGGAATAACCAATTCTTTACAAGTATAAAATCATTTAGCCAACATTTAACCTTTCCAAAAGTATACAGTAGAATTTAATACATTCGAAGTTATTCCAAACCAGTATCAAGAAACTCAGTTAATCTCCAGTGCTGTTTCTCCTTCTCCTCCTTCCTCATCTTCATCCTCATACTCAAATTCGGCCTCCCATTTTGACGTAAGTTCTTCAACAACACCACCTGCGCCATGTCGCATTTCGACATCTAATTTTTCCATCCATTCGTCCGGAACCAAGGGTATGAAGTCAGTTCCTTTTTCCTTGCCACCATAATTTGCCAACATTTCTGTACTGGTCGGTATAGCGAATGGTAATAATAACTCACTATCCTTCATCTCCATTAAATCGTCGTCATCTTCCCAATTTGGTCCAGCACAAGGTGGTAGTGAGGGCGACACTGTTAAGAAAATAATACTTGACGCATCACTTCGATCACTTCTTATACTCTCAGTGGAATAACGTTTCTTTCGTCGTTCCGTATCTTCTTCCAGTTGGAGAATATATTGCTGACATTCTTCAGTTATTCTTGGCTCATTAACTTCATATCTGTAATTTTTACTGACTCGCTTAAGTTGTGCTGGGTTTATGAGGTTGAGCTCTTTTGTTGTTTGCACCAAAATTGCAAAATCGGTCATTTGAGACCAACACATCAACAACTGTAAAAGCTGGATCAGAGGTTGGAAATGTGATATCAACGATAGCGGTAGATTGTTTGTGCGAACCCAATCTTCGAGAGCGGAAACATTAAGACGAATTTGCATCGCTTTTGATCGACACAAGTATTTTTTGCGAGAGAGGATTTTGTTAAAGAGCTCACATGAAATGTAATAGAATAATTGACTGAGTGCCTGTTCTATGATCATTGGATGGATTTCGTAAGTTTGAAGGATAAAAAGAGTTGAAGACAAAAGCGAGGTGATATTTCGAGGCGATGGAGCACTTCTTTGCCGTGGGGACGAAGGTGAACGAAATGGTGGAACCATTGATGTCGAAGAACTTCTCCTTAAGTTAGAGCCTGGATTTTTCGTAGGTGTATTGTAGCCTGTTTGTGGTGGACTTTTTGATCTTCGTATAAAAGTTCTAATAAATTGCCACTCTCCTTCAAATCGAACATCGTCCATTCCGGGAATATTATCGTATTCCAACATCGAAGCTTCTAAAATCTTTTCGATTCTTTTTTGTGCGTCTTTTATTAAGAGCACGTATATTTCATGAAGTTGCTCCGAGATTCTTAATTGATATTCCACTGTGGCGACAGCGAGACCCGTATCCTTTTTCAGATAATATAATAATAATGTGCAGTTTGAAATCCAGAATGCCAAAAGTGTCATATCATCGGGGCGAGTCTGAATATACGAAGAAAAAATTTTATTTGCGTGGGTTTGCTTATAGCCAATATGTACATAGCATTAATTGAATTTCGTACCTTAACTGCATGATCTATTGCATTAATCACGTCAAATAAAAGTGATTCTAATAACTCGGGGCTGCTGAAGTAATGGGCAAACCTTGCACTTAAAAATAATACATTTGCAGGGACAGGCTTTTGACTTTTATTTCGAATAGGCTGCATATTCGTGACAACGGTTTTGAGAATGTGTGGTATGTCTTCGAAGGAGAACACAAACATTTGGTCTGGCAAACAGGTGTTCCACAAAAACTCGGGAGGTCCTTCTTCTTCTTCTTCAGGCTAGAAAATAAATAATTTGGGTTTAAAGATGAAATAGATAACATACGATTAACATAGTTCTTATTAATACTTACTTCGGATTCTTCAAACCCTAAACTTGCTAGATCTACATCCAAATTCAATGCACTCTCTGCCAACATTCTTTTTTCCATTTCAGCTTCTGCAAGCTTTTCTACTAGTTTTTGTTCTGCCTCACTACAGAGTGACCAACGGCCAATGCTGCCAACACTTGACCAGCTATCGCGCTGAGGATTTTGTATGAAAATTTCGGCAATTTTTGGATTTTCGGACGGGATAAAATCAAACACAGTTCTACCTTTCACCGACTTAGCACCAGCATCGGCACCACGATCCAAAAACAGCCGAACCGTTGGATCATGATTGTTGTTGGTTGCCCACATCAATGGAGTCCAACCGACTTAAATTAAAGAAGTACATTATTAAACTTATTAGAAATTTACGTTACATCTCAATTTTTCATTAGAAAGGCTCTGTCATTTTTATACACATTAAGAAATATCCGATGATAATTAATCTTATCTCCAGGTGTATCTATATGAATAATTTAATAAAAACTTACATCTATCTTTGGCATCCACTTTCGCTCCGGCTTCCAGCAAAGTATAAGCGACAGATTCATGGCCAAAGCATGCAGCATAAATCAAAGGAGTGGTTCCTTCCTCATCTTGGGAATCAATGTCAATATATTCCCTTGCCGTCTCTAACATTCTTGTAACTTTCTCTACATTTCCGTTGCTTGCTGCTCGCGAAAATATGCTGTTTATCTTTGACCTTTTTTCTTCTTCGGATAAAGACGCATCATTTATTATCAACTTTTCATCTCCAAGGGGGTCAAGCAACAATAGGTCAGAAGTTTGCGAATTGAACAGGTCAACTTTCTTTTTTTCAGGTTCATCACCTGTCATATCGTGATTCTTTAAGTTAGGTTCTTTATCGAATTTTATGGAGTTTTCAAAATCTTGTTCTTTAACGCTAGAATTCCACGGATCTAGAAGACCAGCTTCATTTTTATTATGTTTGTTGTCCTTCTCGTTTTCGTCAACGAGTGTCAGCTTTCTATCTGCAAGTGATATAGTTGTAGCATCGATTTGACTCTTCATTTCTTGGAATCCGCTGTCCTTCGCAACATACTCGTTAGGTTTGTCATACATATGTTGCGGATTCATGCGAAGGGTTTCCGTCATTTTAATCGTTATTGCTTAAAAAAAAAAAAAAAAGTATTGAACAAATTATTAAATAGATTAAATCACCTTATTAATTTTTTTTCACTCTCTTCATATAATACTTACAATTTGATGTACTCTAGCTAAGAAAAGAAAGAAGGACTAAAGAATATATAAAGGAAACTGGTCGACTTTGTAACAAAGTGAAGTAATAAACGAACACCGGTTTCACCAAGGATTTATGTATTCCGACAAAGTTAAAGTCGTCAAGATGAAAAAGGGAAGGAGTCGTCCGGCGTCCTTACAAAAAAAATTTTTTTCTTTTATGTCGTCGAAAGTAAAAAAAAATATATATATATTTATAAAACGATTTTGCCAACTATCGATACAAAAAGAATTTTTTTTTTTTAAAGAAAAAAAAAAAGAAAGAAAAAAAAACGAAGCGTAGGTTTGTAAAAGCGAATATATTAAAATTGATATACTGTATATGTGCTTGTCTTATAAGAATCCTAGGTCCTGAACATAGTATAAAAAATAGGTTTTTTTTTTTTTTTTATTGATAATAATAATAATATAATAATAGAGATATGTAAATACGGCAGTTTTGGGGGTGAAGCTGAAAAGGAGAGCTTCGATAAAAGGCTCTAAAGATAACCGGACCCACCGTGAAAGGTGGCTAAAAAGTATTCAGTTGAGTGCTTTAAAAAACCCAGAACTGACGTCAATGCTCGGAAAAGGTATGATCAATCAATTTATGGAACCGTTTTTTATTAGCTCGTTCGGAGATTTTATAATAATAATAATATCATTATAATAGAAATTTGAGTAACCACATGCAAGTAATGTTTAGCATTAGTTAATGAATCGCGTAGATCTTGATAAAACAGGAGATCATGTGTCGTCTACTCTATTAGATGCTACCCAACATATAAAGAACCAAACAACATACTCGATAACTAATCTTTAAACACGTGCCTCAGAATACCGAGCGCATAAGTGCGATAGAACAAAGATCAGAAAAATACGAAATTCTGATGAGATTGTACCCTTGTTTTTTGTTTTCTTTTTGAAACCTTGTTGTCTCCTTGACTGATTATTTCTCTATAGAGAAGCATTCAAACACCTAAAACCTCAAGTTTTTGCCAAGGACACAACGTATATACTCAATTACTTGGTCTTTTAAGCAAATCCAGGCATGTGGTTAGTTAAATCGCGAAAAAAAAATTTTATTTTTTTTTTCATTTCGGCATTAAAGGAGTCATTTAAAGTGATGTCGAAACATAAAATACAATCGACATTATAATAGAACCCATTCAAGGAATCGATCATTTCCAAATAAATATAGGTCAATGAGCTCTTTTTTTTTTTAATCGGTACTAGACCCGAATAAAAAGTTGCTTCCATACCATATTTTAAAGTCGGCGAAACAAATAATGTCGTAACATTCCTTATCTCCATATTTTTATAGAAATTTCAGCATTGCGCCATATGAATAGTTTCTTCTGAAGACAGATCTTTAAAGCGTTTTTTTAAGTTATTATATAACAATTACAGTATATAACAGATACTGTATTCTATTTAAATATTTGAACATTATCATTTTTAAAATTTTTATAAAACTTTGATATCAAAGTTTTCAATTACTGTATTTATTATATTTTTTCAGTATAATTTTTACTCTCTTAGATTAATTATATATACTTTATTAAACAATAATAAACTAATATTTATATCAATTTTTATTTAAAATAAAAATACAAAATCATATTATATTGATAATCAACTTTTATTTATATATTATCAGTTAAAAAACTAAATTATTTAAAGATATAAAAAGTATATTGAACTAGTTTGAATTATTTTTAAATATAAATTTAAAAAATAATATTTTACTTTCTTTTGATTTTACACTTTAATTTTAATTCAAATTTTTAAAATAATTTTTTAAAAAATTCTTGTTATATTTATTAATTTTTTCTTAATAAATATTTTAAATTTGACTTAAAATATCTAATTGAAACTTAATTTTGTTTAAGTAAAATTAGTTTAATAAATTTTTTATATTTTAAATAATGTAACTCTTTAAGTAATAATATATAAAAATAAATTAATTATCATATAAAAGTTTATAATTTATTAGATTTTTTTTTTTTTTATCTATGATTAAATCAATATTATGTATTTATTAATTATTAAAAAAATCAATAAAAATATATAAAGCAATTATATTATAGTTAAACTAAATCTCATATTAATTTATCCATCAATAGCTTTTTGTTTTTAAAAAAGTTTCAATCTCTAAATATAATTTTGAAAATAATATTTTTTATTTATAATAAATTTTGTGTGAATATTTTTCTAATTTGTATATTATTATAACAAGTTATTATTATCTATTATCTTTTAAAAAACTGATTTCAAAAAATTACAATAGAAAAAGAGAAAAATAAAAGAAATAAAGATATCTAAAAATATACAATATACTTTACATAAAAAGAAAAAAATATTTCATATTCTTCAAAAGATTTCTATTAAAAAATTTTTTTTATTTGGATCCAATTTTTTTAAAATATCTTTTTTCTTTCTAATTGTTTGAAAAATTTATTTATTTATAATTTTGATTATTTTTTTATAATTGTTTAAAATAGTTATTACTTACTCAGATTCAATATTCTACTTAATGCTTTCTTTCTTTCAGTATTGATTTTGTATCTATTTATATAAAAAATAATAAGTTACAATAGATTTTAAGTTCAAATGTAATTTTTTAATTATATTATATAACTTCTAATATCTTCTAGCAATTATATTCAATTAAAGAAATTTTACTAATAAATATCTTCTATTGCTCAAAAAATTGGATTTTTTAATAATTTTTTTGCTTTACAATAATAAAAGAATCTCAGTAATAATTGTGAAAATTCTTGTTTATTATATATAATATTATTATACAATATTTGAAAAATGCTTTTTTAATTTTAGAGAAAAATAGTAATACACAATTTTTTACTTTTTGATCTTATAATTTAATAGAATAAAAAATAGCCAACGTTATATATTTTGTTTAATTAAATTAATAAAAAGTTAAAAGTTTTAACTTGATCAAATAATTATTTTTTCATTATCTAAAGAATTTAATATTTATTTTAATAATTCATAATCTTTTGATTTTATTTATATTTTATTTGAAGAAATAAAGAAGTTCATATTTATAATATCTCTTTTTTTTATTAATGATATTATTAAAATATATAAATATAATCAAAGAAGTTTATTTATATTTTATTATTAACATGTTTTATATTAATTAAATAAAAATCAGTTTATATTATATTATAATAAATTTGAAATTAATTTGAAACAAACAAAAAAATTATAATAAAAAATAAATATTAAGAGAATAAAAAACAGTATATTAAAGATAAATAATAAATCTTTTTTGTCTAGAAAATTTCTATCTTCAAGTTACTTCTAGCCTTAAAAAATAATATTTTATAAATTGATTTTTTTACTTTCTAGAACTTTCTTGTTTTTAATAGAAAAAGTATATACTGGAATTTGTTTAAACTATCAAATATTCAAGTTTTATTTAAAGAAATTTATAAACAAATAAAGAAGAATAGTAGTAACTCTTAAAAATAAGTTTTATATTATTTTAATAAAAGTATAAAAATTTTATTAATCAAGAAATATAAAACTTCTTACAAACATTTTTTTATATATAATTAAAGGATTAGTGAAAAAAAGTTATAATTTATAATTTATTAAATATTTACTTAATATTTTAATAAATATATATAATAATAATATAATATAAGTAAATAAAAAAAAATACTGTACTTTTTTTTTTTTTTTGTAACCCGCAATCATGCTACAATAGCATGTCTTTATTGAAATATTGAAAGATACTATAATATTTATAGACTTTCACAAAATGACTAACTTGTTATTGTATATTAAAAGACTATACTACTTAAAAAATATAAGAAATTTACTAAGCTAGTTTGAACTAAACAAAACTAAGTTTAAACTAGATAATCTAAGTCAGATTTTGGAGATAATATTATGCTCTCCTAATGGTTTGGCATTAGCCTTTAAGTCAACCAGGATCATTGCCAATAGTTTGTTACTATCAATTATCCTAAAAAATAATGAATTGCTAAAGTTAACACAGAGGTGAATATTTTTTAAGCTTTATGATATTTGAGGAACTTAATCATTCCTGAAAGTAACTTTAAAAAGAATATTTGAAGAACTTATCCTTTTGCCAATATATGGATTTACTTAATGTTACTGAAGTCAATGCCATATTATAAAAGAATTTATCTAACTAGGATAAAAAAATCTTTTCAAGAACTTTGTTTAATTGAAATAGAAACTTGAAGATATCAGCTTTTGTCTAAGAAAGCCTTTTTACTATCTGAGGAACTTAATGAGTGATGGAAGTTGAATCTTCTTTTTTTATTCATTACCTATCTTTCAGTATTATAATTGTTTCCTGGAGTTTGAACATACTGTATAAGATTGAAATGACACTTTTTTTAGAACTTTCTTTTTTACATTATCAATAATATATTGAAACATATAAGTGTGATCAATAGCAGCTTGTTTTCATTTCAAAAACTGACATGTTTCATGTTAGCCAATTACCTTTGGTGAGGATTTGTGCTATCTAAAATTCAGAGTCAAATTAATATAGATAAAATTTTTCAGAAAACTATGAAAATGTGAGCTCTAAGAGGGTCAAGATAGTCAAAAAGAAAGAAACTAAGCCTTTTTAATGCAGAAAATCTCTGTAAGCCTCTCGCTTCAAAGATTAGAAAGACCTTTAGGTACTTTATAATCAGTTCTTCTTTCTTTAAGAACTTTCTTGCCATTGATATCAAAGGTGTTACTTGACTTTTCTTGATCATTAAAAGTCAAATTTTTGAGTGAAAAGGTTTGTAAAAATAGGGAAAGGATAGAAGCAACTCTTGAAATCATATTTCAAGTTGTTTTAAGGAAAGTATTAAGACTTTATTAACAAGAAAGCATAAAAACTTTTTGTAAATATCTTTTTTTGAGTGTGATCAGAAGATTAGCAAAAAAAAAACACTATACTATAGTTTTATATTATTATAAAATTTATAATAAAAAAATTTTTTTTTGTTCTCTGTCAGGCTAGTTACATATACTTTATCAAACATTTGTAAGCTATACATATAATATAAGCTAATTCTTTAATTAACTTATTTGCCTTAATTGTTTTACTTTTCTAAGTATAACTTTAGAAGTAATTTATTGGTCCATTAGGAGTTCAGGTTAATACTCTTTCAACTTCTAACATTATTGTCTACAGATCACTACTGCAGATTACTTTTTCAAGTTCTGACAGAGATTAAAACCCAACCATTTCATCCTGTACTTTATTCTATATTGCAGGACCTATTTAAGTATCATGTTTTCTAATTCTTTTTTTTTTAATGGTACTTAATATAATTAATTTCTTAGTACCTTGGTCCTGTTTTTTCGACTTTATAAATATGTTAACCTTTTGATATTATCACCTTTATTAATTTCTAATATTCATTTTTACTCTATTACCTTCTTGCATCTAATATTCCAAATTTTCTTTTTGAAGTGGTTAAATGTTTTCTTCTTTATCTTTATCATCCACTTTCTTGCTTCTTTACCAATTTTCTTTTTATAGCACTTCAAGTCTGATATCTTACCCATTAGGTCTTTTTCAATCAGTCCCATGAAGAAGCTAAGTATATCCCAATCAGTGTTTGATATTCTTTTCACCAGTTAAATTATTTTCTTATCCATTTCTCTTCTTTTCATTCTATTATCAACTATTAGATTTATATCTTTTTTTTCTGACTCCTTTTTTCTATCTGCCAAGAGTTTGTTGAAACTTTGCATCATATCTTCTATACTCTTTTGCCAGGCTTCTTGCCACTGAGTTTTGTATATTGGACATTCTAGAAAGTATTATATTATCTTTTCTTGCTATCCACATCAAGACATTTCACTTACTTGTATAAGTCTGGTCTTCTTAGGGTTAGCTTTATTAATATGGGTAGCTCATTGTTGATCATCTTAACAAGAAAGCTTTTTCTTTGTAATCTTTTGAAAGAGGTATTCCATATGTGCCCATTATTAATTTGTTTCCAAACTAGGTCCTATATGTATCTGTACTGGTCTTGAATTTAATAACCCTATTTTTTGTCTATTCTATTTTGGGTTATCCATTGATGCATTATTATTTTGATATTAATTTTTTTAATAAACTGCCTTATTGAAGCATCTAGCACTATATTATGCCATTTAATTTGATAATAATCTTAAGTGAGTTCAGATCTTGTCATTTTATTGTTGAAAACTTTAACACTTCTTTGGCTAGAGTATCTGCTTTCTTGTTGTATTGAATATTGAAGTGTGCTTTGATCTTAATAAGATTTAGATCTAATTTTTTTTTCTTTATTAGTCTCAATATTCATATCTATAAGAACCAATTTTGTTCCTTTAGCTATCTTTTGTGGATTTTTTTGGGATTCCTTTTTCTATAGTTTTTTATTTGGAGATACAGGCTTGGTTGTTAGTATAGATCTTGATCTTGTTATTAACTAATACTACTAGCAGTATAGTGATTATTACTACTAGTTCTGCTCTTGTAAATGAAGGCCAATCAGTTATTCCTACTTGGAATTTGCTTTTTCCTTTCATTTCTCCAATTTGTATTTATGCTATACCCATTTTCATATTTTTGTTTACATAATTAACAATGGATTCATCAAAGTAAAAAGTCATTATGTTATTGCTATTATTTCCTTTATTATGTCTAAGTATTTCAATCAAATGGGTTTGATACATGCCTTCTTTTAATGAACTTCTTCTCTCAGTTCTCTATTTCTACTTCTTTTAATTACCTTATATCACATTGTGTAGTTACTGAGTTTATATGAGCTGTTCTACCTATAGTTTCCTCTAGGACTACTTTGACATAAGAGATTTCTAAAAGTTGAGCTCTCCTTATAAATTTCCTAGTATTAAGATAAGGAACTATATATGTTTTTTTTTATATTTAATTCTACTATGCATCAGTTTTCAACCTTGTTTTCTTCTAGGCAATCCTGGTATTGCATTAGGTTTGATCCTAAATTTTCCTTGAAGTTGTTATATTTGAAATAATTTATTTTAATATAGCTTTTATTGTTACCTAGAATCAGCTTTTTTCAAACAAGTTGTCACTGCTAATTATTGCTCTTGGTAACTATTCAAAGTTTTGCCTTTTATTAAAGTTAAGATTGAGTACTAAATGTTCTAAACTCCACTTTAATCAATTTTTTTTCCAAGACTTTATGAACTATCCTAGCTTATTTTCTCACATTTCCTTTATTATTAATAAGTATCATTCTGGAATAGGTCCCTTACTTGTCTTTTGTAAGAGTTGAAGCATCGCCAGTCCTATACTTCTTTAGTTTTATAGTTGATAAGCTGATCTATGTATATTAACTTATTGTGTTTGAGTGATGAAATGGTTTTACTATATTCATTTGTTATCAAATGATTTTTAATTGGACTATTTATAATACTCTAATTAAAGACTTCACTTCACTTCCAGCTATAGAAGATTACCTTCATATCTTTGGTTAGTTTCAGTACTTGTAATACAAAGTTGCTTCTTCCTGAGAGATAATTTAGTAAGTTACATATGAGTAGGTTAAGAGATTTCCAGTACTTAATTTGTGATTGTTTTAATCTGATAATTGTTGTGATTCCAGCTGGTTCCAAGTTATTTAATCTATTGCACAATTCTGTTATCTGACTTTTTTTTTGCAATATTCAAACATTCTTTAAATTGTAAATCTTGAGATAATGTATTATACTATTATATATGAATTGATATAATATAGCCTTATTTTTGAATAGCTTTTTATATACTATTGTCAGAGTATTACATATTCATCAAAATAGTATATTATTCTATATTCTGAATTCAATTCCAGATATTAGGACTTTGTTTAAAATAAAAAGTATTTGCTTGATAGTTAATCTTTTGTTCTTTATGGACTTGATAACCATATTAATTTCTTTAAGCATCTGTTCTTTGAACTCGATAGTAGATTCTGGTTACTTGTCCAGATTCCTAGGAATCTTGTCTATTTAGCTTTATCCAATTCTCTAACTATTTCTTTGTCAATCCCTACTTAAATCTCTTTTGGATATTGATTGGGATTTTTAATAGTAATTAATATTAATTTGCTATTATTAATCTATGAGTTATTTACTTTATAAAAGATTTCTGTTTCTTCTAGAATCTTTTTCATATTTTCTTTAAATTTTGCTATCCATATTATATCATCTATAAATGTGATAGCAGTGTACCTTGACTCTAACTTTCTTCCATTGTTTTCCTTTAACTCTGAATCTCAAGCCACTGATATTTTGTAGCCTTTTGTTTTATTATTATGAATCTTGCACAATAAAGGATTATAGAATATCCTTCATATTAGTGATAAGATGGTTTCTTCTTGATCAATCTTATCTCTTGCTGTGATTATTTCAATTAGATTTTTTTCAAATATAACTCTAACTCTAAATTCTTAATTTCAAAATAGACTTATTATGATTTGGATAAAACCTTTTATATTTTGATTTTATTCATTGTCTTGATTAATATATTTAGGCTAATAGTATCATATGCTTTTGCTGTATCTGGGAAAAGTATCCATAATTCCTTTTTATTT
>CAJVPT010002990.1:0-16211 GCA_910592055.1 Acaulospora colombiana
CTTGAACTGCTCTCGAGCTTGGCAATTCTTTCACTCAGTTTTTCCAGATTTGTTAATATAAGCTTTAATGGATCATGCTTATTTATCAATTCAGAATCCTATTGTTTTCTGCTTTGACCTTCTGACAAGTCTCTAATGTTTCTAAGAAGTTTCCTATTACTTCCTGTTGCTGGATGGTTTAAGAATCTAGTGTGTCTTTATCGACTATTATTGTTTTGACCCTGATACCTTCTTCTTTGATTATTTATTCATTTCTGGTCTGTGATTATGGTCGAGCTTATTGATTTATTGTTTGATGATAAATCTGTCACTGGCTCTATATTTGTTTCTACCCTTGTATGCTCCATTCTATTTCTAAACCTTCTGGTTTTAGGTTTAAGACTCTTTGTGGTTTCTTCTAATAGAGCTTTTACATTCCAGAATAGTCTCAGTTCTTGTAGAAAAATATGTTACCTATAGGCTCTCATCATGGCTTCTTTTGTTGTAAAGTATACTACTGTGAAGTTCTGTTTTTTCAATATATGAGAATTTTTTGGTACATAATAGGCCTTAGCTTTTGTACTATTAAAGGCTTTAGCTATCAAATTCAAAAATATTCTATTTGTATCTAGGAGTTTGGCTAAATGTTTGTTTTGTTCAATCAAAATTTCATTTATTCCTTGGTCTGTTAGCTCTTCTTTAGTGATGATTATTCTTGTTGTTTCTGTTTTAAATGGTGTCATCTATATTTCTTCTGGATTGGTTTTGAGATACTTATGTCACTTAAAGTAGGCTTTTGCTCTGATATTGGTTTTTACCTCATAGATATCAATATTCTTGACAGCTCCATATCTTTTGAGGTGTTCTTTTATATAGCTTCTAGAGAGTTTACGATCCATATCTATCAAACTCACATGTCATATATCTTTTCTTCTTCTAGATTGTAATTTCAAAATATTTTTTTCTCCATTTTATCAATGAATGGATGTCTTATATGTTCTCTTATTTCAGGTTCTAGTTGCTAGAAACTAAAAGTTTCCTTCTTTCTATTTACCTCTTCTAGACATTTAAAGAGATCTTCTTTTTCTTTAAAATGGATAACCAACCACTCGTTTTCATTGGTGAAGTTTTTTTGAAGAAGGTTTTGCTTATCCTGGGATAGCTTTAGAACATTACATAGGTAGGCCTTGGTTTCTTCTTTTGAACTTCCTGGAATGTTTGCTGTCATGGCTCCTAATCGATATACTCCTTTCTTGCTTATATAGTATGGATTCAAAGTAGAACCTATAATTCTATTTCTTGTACTATATGAGCTGAATTTGCTTATGTTTTGGCCTTGAATCTTTTCTCCAAGGGCTTCAAGTTCCATGTCCTTCTCTATCTCCTCTTGTTTATAAGCATTGAACATTGTAATTTCATTATTCAATATTGATTCATTTTCTACAGGAGCAACAATTTCTATGGGCAGGGTTCTTGTCTTACTCAGATCTTCTTCTTCGATCATATCCAGTCAATATATGGTTGAAACAGGTCTGTTTCTTTATTCTTCCCTAGTTGCCATAGATGAGTTATATGTTGGATTAAAACCCGTTCCTTATGGAATATAGTTTTGTTTATTCTTAAGATACCTTCAATAATGCTATCAAGTATTGTGCAAGTTTTTGAAGCTGAAGCTGACATTCTCTCTTCATATTGAGTAGTAGTCAGTCTTTGTTTGATTATTTGTTGTATAGCCCATAGCTCACTATATTCATCATGCTTTTTTGCGAGTCAGATTAGTGTGTCAATAATATTCTTCTCTCTTTTATCTACTATTTGTAGAATCTTTTCAGTTTTGTTCATTGTGCATGTGGTATGGAAAATAATAATAGGGGTGGATCATATAGTGTTAATGTTGTCACGTGGGATGGAAAACCTTTTTTATATTTTGCTTGTTGTTTTTAGCTATTCTTCTATTTTGATATGTGTCTTGATCTTGTTTTGATTAGATACATATTGAGTATTCTATTTTGTCTAGTATTATTTATTTATTTATACTAACTTATTATTGTATTTACAGACCCCTGACACTCTATTTACATTGATCATTTTCTGTTATGGTAGTAGTGATTATTAATCTTATCAAATTTAGTCGAACATGTTGTACTGTTGTGATAAATCTTTGTCAAACTTATTTTAATAACAACTTTATATACATGTACATGTTTGTGCTACTTTGGTGAGGTGTTTTGATATATATGGCAATGGTATATGCACATTAGGCTGTTTAGACTTTGGAGAGCTTTGATATTCTTCTGGGTCTTGAGGGATTTAAGATTTGCTTGATTTATCGAGCAAATATATTTGCTTTGAGATTCCTTATAGTGTCAAGAAAAATGTCAACCTATACTGGCCTAGCTGCAAGCTTTGTGAAGTTGATATTGGTTCCCCTTTTCTGACTGTGAATCAGTTTATGTTGGCTTATTTTTTTCTTCTTAAAAAAGAGAAAAAGACCAAGATTGTTGATATATGTTGTGTTTTCTTAATGATCATCAGACTAAAACTATGCATGAAGTGTTGTTCTGTACTAAGATATCTCTTATATATTAGTATTGTGAGAGTATATGTCTTGAGTTGTGTATGTTGTCTCTTTTCTTGGATGTATTGCCTAAAAAGAAAATTTCTAAGGATTTTTTAAGATCAACAGAAAGAGTTTTTTTTTTATATATCCTTAGAAATAGCCTTTACTGAATTAATTAAGTTGTATAAATAATTATATATTTTCTTTTTTATTATTTATTAATATATTGATTGATGGTATTGTTTTTGAAAATATGTTAAAGCCTCTGGCTATAATTAGTTCTGTTTTCATATTAAAAATAATTTGTAAAGTGAAGATATTATTTTGTTTCTGAGATCATTGTCATGTGGGATATATATGATTATTATTATTATCTTAATTTTTGATTTAAATTTAAAATGTGTCATATACCAGTACTTATTTTATATGAATGTCTTGAAAATATGACTAGTCAGTTTGTTGGAGACAAGAATATATGTATCGTTACTGGAAGTATTGTTTGGTTGACTTGAGATTATAGTTAAGTTGTTGAGTTTTTTAAAGAAAGGATAGTAGATTGTGTATTTTGTTTCAGTATATATTATTATGCCTCTTGAGTTTAATAATAAGTCTATAAAATATTGTAGTTTTTCTGATTGGTTTAGGTCTTGTACATTGATTGTTATTAAGGTAAAGAGATTATATATTTAATGTTGTGATGTGAAAGTGTTATTATTAAAATTAAAGGAGTAACTAATATTATTATTGCTTGTATTTATTAAATCAGAATGGAAAGGAGAGCTATTTTTGGATCAGGTAACTCAGGTTCACTTATAAAATCATCCAAAAGCTTGATAAAGTAAAAGTAATTGCTTAGTTTATTAGTATATCTTGAGAGGGACTTATCTTCAATGATGAGAAGTGTGATGTTGATATAATTATTTTTGAGAAAAGAAATTGCATCTTCAAGTATAGGAAGGCCAATTAATATTGTGTAATTATATTTTCAAGAAATTTTTCATAATATAATGTTTTGATCTTGTTCATGGTTTCCTTGAATTTAGATAAATCTCTGTATAAGTTTTCTTTTAAGATATTAAGATTTATCTCAATAAGTTTTAAAGTTTTTGATAGAGAGAGTTCTTTGTTTAAGTTAAATTAGTGATAATCTATTTAGGTTTCAATAGAAGTTAAAATCTGAATTTTGAGTTTAATAGCTTCAATAGTAGATCTATCTTACTTTGCTATTAAACTGAAAGTGGGATATTGGATTTTTCATTAACTTGGTATGATAAAGAAAGAGTCTGTTTTGTTTTAATATAGTCAAATAGAAGGGCTTTAACTATGAAGTTGTTCTCTTGTAATAGTTACCGTATATGGTATCTTATTGTTAACAGTTTGTTACTGTTAATTGTCCTGAAAAATGATGAATTGCTAAAGTTGACACTGAAAAAAAAGGGGGAAAAGAAAATACAATTCTAAGCTCTTCAAAAGGTTCTTGCTCTATTTCACAGTTTTCTTTCAAAAGGTGTTTGCCTGATTGGGATATTCTCTAAGCTTCATAACATTTGAGAAACACAACCATTCCTGAAAGTGACTTTAAGAAGAATATTTGAGAAACTTATTCTTCTGCTGATATATGGATTTACTTAACACTACTTGAGCCAGTACTATATTATGGATGAGTTTGCTTAACTGGGATAAAGAAATCTTTTTAAGAACTTTGCCTGACCAGAATAGAAGCTTGAAGACCTCAGCTTTTGTCCAAGAAAACCTTTTTACTACTTGAAAAACTTAATAATAGATAGGAGTTGAATCTTTTTTTTTACCTGTTGCTTATCTTTTGGTATCATAATTGTTTTTTGGAGATTGAACATACATAATTGGAGAGGATACTTTTTCTAGAACTTTTTTTTCTATATTACCAATGATATATCAAGACACATGAGTGTGACTAATAGGAGCTTGTTTACATTCCAAAAACTGATGTGTTTTATATCAGCCAATCACCTTTGATAAGAATTTGTGCTATTTAAAATTTAGGATCAAACTGAAATAGGCAAAATTCCCTAAAAAACCACAAAAATAGGAGCTCTAAGAGAACCAAGACAGTCAAAAAGAGAGAAAATAACTTTTTTATTGTAGAAAACCTCCATAAGCCTCTTGCTTCTAAGGTTAGAAAGATCTTCAAATACTTTATAATCAGTTCTTTTTCCTTTGGAAACTTTCTTACCATTGGTATCAAAGGTGTTACTTGACTTTTCTTGGTCACTAAGAGTCAAGTTTTTTGGTAAAGAGATTCATAAACAATAGAGGAAGGATAGAAATGACTCTTTAAGTTATATTTCAAATTGTTTTAAGAAAAGTGTTAAGACTTTATTAGCAAGAAAGTATAAAAACTTTTTGTGAACATCTTTTTTGTGTGTGGTCAGAGGATCAGTGGAAAGAGTTTAATGGTTTAGATTTTATATTTGATTGCTCTGGTGATAAAAGTGATATTATGTTTGTTACAATAGTTGTTATGAAATTATTTTTCAATTATTTTATACTGTAGTTAATGTTTGTCTTTGATTATATTTATTTATGTAAATGTTCAGAAGAAGGCTTTATTTTTAAGTTGCATTTTGGTGAATATTACTTTTAGATTTTCTAGTACTCTGATAAGTACTTCTTGTTTGATGTTTAAAAAAAGGTTAGAAAAGTTGAAATAAACAATAAGATATCTATAAACTCATTATTTGATAGTAAATTAATAAGCTTCTTCTTTTCTTCTAATACAAGTTATATGTTAACAAGAAAGTTACTTTCAAGAGATTCATTTTCAAGAAATCAAAAAAACAATTTACAAAACTTAAACTAGAAGTATAAGACAAAGAAACAATAAAAGACATAAGAACCTAGCTACAGGAAACAATAGTAAACCCATTGATTATTTAAAGTACAATCAATATAACAGTTTAATAAAAATAAATCAAATATAGAAATGGAAAGTGAAAAGGGTTCAATATATCATATCTTGATTAACTTGAAAAACTAATTAGCAGAATAACCAGACTAGAAGACAAGACAGTTACCAATAGACAAATAAAATATGATATAAGGGAAGAAAATTGCTTCTAAAAAGGTATACCAGTTGTTTAAGATAATAAGAAGGAAAACAAGTCTAGTTTATTCTCAGTAAAAATCTCAAAAAAGGATAAATAGCAACAAAAAAAAAGTACAATGATATATAATTAAATAATGTAGATCTAGAACTATTTTTATAAAATGAAAGAACTGACTTTTTAAACAATAAAAATAAAAATAAACAAAGTAATGATAGAAAAAAAAAACAATATTAAAAATAGAGTAATAGGAATAAACACATATAATATTAGATATATCATCAACAAAATTAATCAATATAACCTTATAGAAGATATAAGTGAGCAAGTTATAGATATAGTATAATTGTATCCAAGTTAATATATAGTAATGCAAAATAGGCCTTCAATAATCAAAAAAAGTGCAAACACTTCCATAGTACTAACAAAGATATTCTATATAATGTAGAAGTAAGTCTACTAATAAGAAAAAACAAGTAACATTGGTAGAAAAAATAGATGGCTATATAATTACTATTAATTTCTTGACAAGAAAAAACAAAATCTGTATTATACAGATTTATATTTCATCAGATAAATATAGATGCAAAAAGTGTAAAGCAAGCTAATAAGCTTATTAAAGAAAAAACTGGATATAGTTTTCATATAATTATAATATATAATTTAAATGCAGATACAACTTATCAGAGAATGGAGTATTCTTTTTTAGAGTATACTTTAGACTCTCTTGGTATTCAAAAATTTCTTTATTTAACTTTTTTAATAAATAGGACTTTCTAAATATACAAGCAATATAGAAGGGAAAAGATAAAACCCACAAGACAAGATGCAATAAGTAATAGTAAAATAGATTTTATCTAGATACTACAAAGGTTAGCAAAATATATAATTCTATATTTTGACAATTAAGATATAAAGGAGACTACTGAAAGTGATTACATCATGTTTTTGATAATCCTACAAGATGATAATCTATTTATAAATACCTGTGGGTCAATAGCACAGTAGTGATACTCCCAGGTCACAATCACAAGGTCTATAGTTCAATACCACTTAAGGATCAAAAATCAAAAATTATCTTCTGATCAGGTTTTACTGATTATCCTGTTAAAGTCATACTCAATCATCCGGAACAAGATCCAATCAGGTTAGGTTGCAGGAAAATAGGACTTCTGGCCTTTTATCAATCAGAGGCTGAGATTTACAGTCATACTATTAGAAAGATTGCATGAAGAAAGGCTTCTGGTCTAGCCTTTTATAGACGTCCCCAAGACCCCCCTACCCTGGCAGTCTCCAAAACCTTCGCTCTCCTAGCTCAGGATATCCTAATCTGATGCTTGGCTTAATTGAAAATCAGTTAATAAAGACTGATCCGATGTCACAGGTGGTAACAAAGAAGGTAACATATACCCTTTCGAGGTCTGAGTGAATAATATCTGGGAATATTGGAGGGTATAAATATCTTATCAAGTACATATGAAAAGGACTAGTTTAGTGAAACAATAATAAACAGAAATTAACAGCTCAATACTAACTAGCCTAGCCATGCCGTTGATAACTATGTATTAATTATCCGGCCTCTAGTTAGCTCTGCCCACTCAAGGAGTAGTAGCTGGTTTAACTAGAACAAAACCATGATAGGTTATCATTAATCTGCATATATATAGAAATATATAGTTTGTATAAGATGATTGATGTCATGCTACAGATTTAATTATTTATTAAATGTTAAGTTAATTCTTAATAAAGCTCACATATATACCAGTTGCAGTTTAATAAAAAAAAAAAGATAATTTATTTATAAAAAACAAAACCATCAGATACTATATAATAACTAAAATATGAAGAATTGACCTAAAAGAAATATTACCTGAACAATAGCAAACCTTCCAATAAAGTTAGAATTATAAGCTCAAATCTTCACTAAAATCTATACTTAATGAGAAACCTAATGAAAATGAAAGATAATTGCAAGAAAACAAAATTTGAAAAGTATTTAAAAATTTAATTTATAATGTGACCTTTAAAAAATTAGCAACAAAAAAACAAGCTTTAAATAAAAAAATACAATAAAAATATAGTTTAGAATTTATGTGATATATAAAGGCTCTTTAATTGAAATGGTTTTCAAAAAAACAAAGCATCAAAAGAAATAGCAACTATATAGATACTTAGTATAGCTATTGAAAAATATAATATCACTTATAATTTATATTATTGATAGGAAACTATTGTATTCAATATAGCATTTTCAATATTTCCTAGATATTCTTTAAAAAAGATATTCAAAATGTAATAGAAGGACTTAAGTTTATATGCCAAAACTTAGAAGCTAAAAAAATAAGAGAGAAAATCAAATCAGCATTAGAACAAAAATGTAATAATCTTAAATACAACTAAAAGAAGATAGTAAGCTTACTAGCAAATAAAAAAAAAAGTCAAATACTACTTGATTGAATCAAAATTAAATAAGATAGAAGAAATATATATAATAAATAAAAAAGAAATTGAGAAAAAAATAAGAAGATATCATCAAGAGACCTTCAAAAAGCAAGATGTCAACTTTGCTAATCTTACTAAAGAGTGGAAAAGAGAATATAATTTCAAACAATATATTTAAGATATATAGTATGATAATTTTTTAAAACCAATTCCACACAAGAATTTGAAAGAAATACTTTGTGCATTTTCAAAAAATAAAGCTTTAAGAAATTTTAAATTAGCTATGAAATGTTAAAAAAGTTGGATTAAGAAGAAAAAGAATACTTATAAAAGAAGTTGAATACCTTCTTAAAATAAAAAGTTATATCTATATGTTGGAAGCAAAGCTATATTTATCCAATAGCTAAATCAAAACTATAGGAATGTGAATTGATAAACACAAGACCAATTATATTCTTGAAAGTTATCAAAAAATACTTCACCAAAGTCTTAACCACCAGAATAAAAAATATCTACAAGATTAACAATATTCTTAAAGGTTCTAATTATATAGGATTATCAGGAAAAAGTATAGCAGAATCCATTCAAATATTCAACAACATCTGTGAAGATACAAGAGAAAATAAAAAAGGGTTGTGAATACTTTTTCAAGACACAATCAAGGTACAGTACAGTATAGGATACTATTAGTTTGGAAATATTAATCAAAACAATAAAAAAATTAAAGTATCCAAAAAATTCATTAAAATCATAATAAGTCTGTTCCAAAATAAGAAGTTTAATATAATATTCAAAAATGACCTTATAGAGCCAATAAGGGTAGAAAATGGAATTGACTAAGGAGAAACCATCTCACTACTGATATGAAGAATTTTCTATGATCCTTTATTATGTAAAATCCAAGAAGATGAAAAAAAGGATATAAAATAATAGTTTTATAAAACTCTGAATTAAATAGTAATATCAATAAGTGATTAAAATTGAAACATGTGGCCATAGCCTTTATAAATAATATCACTTGAATAGCAAGATCAAAAGAGAATATGGAAAAAATCCTAGAGAATGCAAAGATCTTTTATAAAGCAAATAACTCTCAGATTAATAGTAGAAAATTAGTACTAGTTACTATTAATAATTCTAATTACTATTTAAAAGAAGTTCATATAAGAATCAATAAAGAAGTAGTTAGAGAACTAGATAGGAGTAAGCAAACAAAATTCTTAGGGATTTGGACAAGCAACTAGAAAACTGTAATTAAATTTAAAGAAAGAGTATTAAGAAAAATCGATACTATTATCAGAGCTCTAAAAAATAAAAATTTAATCAATAAGCAAATCCTTTATATACTAAATAGAGTACTGATTCCAAGAATCAAGTTCAGAATATAGTATAGCATATTGTTTTGCAAAATATACAATAACTTAGCATAAGCATATCACAAACTTTTCAAGAATAAAATAGTCTTATACAGATTTATTTCTAATAGCAGATCTATTATTTAAAAATATATAATCTCAAAAGTATATGGATATTTCAAAATGAAAATCAAATTATAGGACTTTGTAATAGAATAAATAATCAAGATCTGTAGAGCTCACTACAACTATTAGATTGAAACAAACACATATTAAACATTGAGAGCTCTGCAATCTTTTTTCATGTGAATCTTTATGTTACCTTAATAATAAAAGAAATTTTACATTACAAGTATTAAAGCTAGCCAATAACCTGGAGTTAACTTTTCAAAGTTAAAAGTGAAATGATATCTTCGAATGGACCAAAGACAATAGTCCAATTTAGGAATATTTAACACTTGAAGAATTTAGAAAGACAATATAATTTTATGAAATAATAAGTTTATATATATAAATTAACCAATAAACCAAAACTTTATAGAGTTTAGAAAGTAAAGAATAGTTCAATTTATTCAAAACACAAGCAAGAATCCAATCCTAGAATGGTATAACATCTTGCAAAGAAACATAATCAAAGAAAATGCAGAAGATTTTATAAAACTCTGAAAAAAGTAATGGGAAGAAAAATAGATATTAAAATATAGTAAACTTAAATCTGACAGAAATAAAAGGAAGAAAATCTAAATAGTTACTTAGAGAAAAGTCAATAAATAGTATGGGAAAACTAATCTGAAAAAATAGTTAATATATAGCTATAATGTGTCACTTTAACTATCAAGAAATATAAGATAGTCTAGAAACAGTTTTCATCAAATACCTAGGATACTTCCTAAACAACAGAAATGGAAATAAATATAATATAGAAATAAAATTAAACTAATCTACACTATACCATTCCTAAACTATCAAAAAAATATCAAAAGAGTACAATCATTAAAAATTTCTTATTCTCTACTTAAGCTTGATAGAATAGTGATAACAAGTATAGCTCCAAAAACTCATGACCTAAAAAATAATCAAATTGAAAGAATAGAACAAGTATTAATAGAAGACTGAAAACAAAAAATACTTGGAGATAATATTAAGCAAGGAGTATATCAAAATTATCTACTCAAAATTCTTTAATGTAATCAAGAATCACATAAGAAGCTGATTTTTTATTTCAATAGATCCTTGATTAACCATGAAAATAAAAATATAAGAATGGGGACAGCATGAATACAGACTAAATGAGTTAAAAAAGAAAGTAAATTTCAGACAGAAGTAAAAAATTGATTCTATTCATAAGAATAATATTGATAGCTCTAGTTACAATAGTTTTAATGATTTCAATAAACAATATAATAGAAATCTTAACTAATAGCTAAGTTTATATCTTCAAATAGAAAAAGTTCAAGAAAGAAGATCTTAAGATAATATATAAAAATGATTAAAAGAAAAGAACTAATCATTATAGACAAGAATGCTAGATATTGTAATTAAAAGATATATTTATCTAACTTTAATCAAAGTCAAAGCCTATTCTAACCAAAGAAGCAGACTAATTGGCCAAAGATAATAATGGATCTCTAAAATATTTAATATATAAAATTTAATAGATCACTTATGTCCCTTTTTGAGGAACAAAATTTATAGCTCTTTACTTTAATAAGACAAAAGTCAGAAAATACTACAAATCAATGTTTTGATAATAAAAAACAATTATGAATAGTTTTTTTATAGTTATTAATTTAAAAATTTTAATGTTTCCTAGTAAGAAATATTTAACTTTTGTTCTTGTTTCCCTTTTTAGAAACCCATCTTTAATTAAAGAGATATAAAACTTCTAGTAAAGAATAGAATAGTTTCAAATCAAGCAACATATCTTCTGAAATATTGTGACAAAAATATGTAATAAATAGTTCAATTTGAAAGTTTATCAAACAAATTAACAGGGGGTTAACTATCTTATTATAAATACAAAAATATTAAATAGAGACAAAATAATATTATTAAATTAAAGAATATCAAATCTATTTATGGAATCTGACATAGAATAAATTAAAAAATAGTAATATATAGGATATTTTCTTCAAAGTCATAAAAAAGAAGCTTTCTAGTTAAATTGATCAATAATAAACCACTTATCTTAAGTAAACTAATAATAAGAAGGCCTGACTTATACAAGCAAACAAGATGTATAGTATGCAATTAGCAAAAAAAGACAATTGAATATCTATTAAAATATTCTGGTTATAGAATAAGATTCTAGTAGCATGGCAAAAAGGATCTGAAATAGTTCTCAAAGAATTTGACAAGTTGTATCAAGATAGGAAAAAAGAAGCAAATGAAAAAAAGATACAATTACTAATTTATAGTAAAAGAGAGAAAAATAAGATAGATAGATAGATCTCTAGACTTATAAAAACAGCTTCAAAAATTGGTTCAAACACATTTAACTTTTGTGCAGAGTTAGTAGAAAGTAATATAATTAAAGAAACCATCAATCTAAATTGTTATGGTAAGAAACTAAGAACAATAGCAAAAAAATGAATTTTAAAAATACAAAAGAAGATTTGCAATCAGATCTATAAATAAGTTTGAAACATAAAATTCAAAAATATTATAGAATAGAAATAAGAGCTAGGAATTAATAGAAGAGCAAAATATATGAAAACCCAGAAAGTAAAAAGGCAAGATGTTCTATAAAATAATTCCAATTAATAAAATAAAAAGAAGAAAAAAAAGATATAAAAACAAAAACCTTATAGAAATCATAAAATAGATTTAAATATGGGATAAAATGGTTGGGTTTTGATCTTGATCTGAATTTCACTAAGTGATATGCAGTAGTGATCTGTGAATGATAATATTAGAAATTGGAAGAGTTTCTACTCAAACTACTAATAGAATGAAAAACCACTTCTGAAGTTCTACTTAGAGTATTGGATAAAAATTTCAACAAGTGAATTAGTTAAAGATTTAACTTTAGTGTCATATATCAATATACAATCTACAATTGTTGATAAAGCATAAATAACTAGCCTGACAGAGGGTTAAAAAAATTATAAAAATTTAATATAAAACAAAAGAATAAAAAATATATACTTATTAGAGAAATTAAATAATTTATTAATTTAGACCTGTAAGTTTATAACATAGTAATAGTATTTCTAAATTACAATCATAAGATCCAGAGTTCAATATTATATGAAGGCCAAGTAAAAATATTATATCACAATGAATTCAATACTCTATTGAATGACAGTAAATGTTATTGGATATAGATCTGATTATCTTACTAATAATTGATATAGATGAATTTATCACTATATGGTATTACCTGTAGCTGATCTTTATCAGATCAAGTTGATTTACAAATGTTGTGAGATAATTAGTATCTTATCTGTATTCTAATAAAATGGAAGAGGATGAGTTAATCTCATGATCAACTAGAATGAAGACTAGATTGATGAAGATACCTTGACAATCTTATAAACTACAAAAAGTTATCACAAATTAAGAAAATTGAAGTCCTGAAAAAAGTAAACATTGTACTGGTGAAATATATAAAAGCTTAATCAAAAAGGATAAGGCTTATTATCAAGAGATCTTGATAGGAGAAGAGATTTGTAAATCATACTAAAGTTTCAAATCTGAAGATAGATTAAAGCAAACACAATGGTTTGATAACTAGTTTATTCTATAAAATTGTTCTAAGAAAAATTAAGAGAATGTTGTATAGTTTTCCTTAATGAGCTAGTTAGTGTATATAGTATATAATATATTTATCATATATAAATCATTATATGTACAACATTATTTCGAAGTAAATAAAAACTATAGTTTCAAAATAATATGTAAATATATGTATAAAGATAAAATAAAAGATATTAAAGACTTCCTCAAGTTACATTACAAAATAAAGCTACTTATCATAAAAAAAGCCATAGAAAGACTGTATCAATGAATACAAAAGAATTTTTAAAAAAAATCTGGAGTAAACATTGAAAAATAATAATTGAGTATAAAAAGACTTTGGGTATTGATAGGAGACTTAAATGATATTGAGTTCTGAAGAACAAGTTTGAAAATACAGAAATCTAAAAGAAGAGAATAGTTTTCTATCAGAAAAGATCTTACTTGAAGAATAATTCAAAGATATAAATCTTGAGGAGATTATTGAAAAATGGATAGTAAAAGGAGAAAAGTAGTTAGGTATTTAATCTGTTATTTCAAATTTTGGAAAATTTATAGTGATAACCTATAAGCAATGAACTTAATAATTAAAGGATAATCCAAGTTATTAAAAGAGCAAAATATCATTCTTTAAGTTGTATTTAGAAAAATTAAACTTCTAAAATAAGTGAATTATTATATAAAAGTTTTTTAAATTGTATAATAATTTTAAAATATATAATAAAGATTTGTTATATTAACCTAACAGTGAATCAAAAAAAAAATAATAATAAAAAAATAAATAATTTATTAATTTTATAATTAAAAATAATTTTTTTATAGTTTTATATATAATTTTTATATTAAATTATAATAAATATATATATATAATTTATTTTAACTAATTTTAAATTTAAATTTTTTTATAAATATAATTTTTTTTAAAAAAAATAATAATATATTATATTATATTTATAAGTTATAAGTCAATAATCAAATAAACTCTTTTCTATAAATTTCTAATCATCACTTTCAAAGAAGTATTTTTTCAAAACTTTATATTTTGAAAGTAATAAAAATTCAAAATTTTTCTTAAAAACATCTGCTTTATTTAGCAGTAGTTATATTCTATCCTTCTTGTTTACTTTTTCTTTTTAATAATCCTTTACCTAAGAAGTTAATGACAAAAAAACTTTTCTAGAAAAAAGAAATCAGATAAAAAAATACACTTTTTCTTTTTCCTATAGCGATTCTAAAGTTTATAAAAAGTGTAGGTCAACAATTCTATATCAGCCTGAGAAATAGACATCATTATCACAAATAGGAATAGTTTTTTTCAATATGTAACAGTTTTTTCTTAATTTTTCTGAAGAATTTTATCTATCCTAGCTTGACCTTGAATTTTTTATTACACTGAATTTTGAATAGATTAATTGGTTGAAAATTGGAATTGGTTGCTCTATAGTTAGCAAAAATGTAAATAAAAATATATACTGTATGATATATAACATGAATATATTTACTAAGTTCCATAAGAACCTAGGTCTATTATAAGTTATATTATTATTATATGGATGGATAAATATTATATGAACTATAATCTTTTCTCTTTCATTACTCTTCAAAAGTATTATAGCCATGGAATAAATACTTCTTCTATAGGAATAAAACTTCAAGAACTCACTCTATTCATAAAAGTTATAATTATTTTTCTATTCCAAAATCATTTTAGGTTTTTTTAGTTTGATTCAAATAGTTTTTTCACTCTTGTATAATATATAATATTATTGAACTCATACTCTTTCTTTGAATATACTTAGTATTGTTAATAGATTACAATTACCAGGATAATAAGAAATGTATACTTCTTCTTTTAAAGAACTACAAGCCAACCATAACAAGTTAGTTGAAAAAGATTTGAAAGGATTGAAAATCCAACAAGGAGTGTCTAGTTTTTTTTAGATAGTAGTAATAGAAATTTAATTTAACTGGATATCTTTGAACAATAAATTATTTAGTAAATCCATTAAAAGTTGAGTTTTAAGGAGTTTAATAATATAAATGATATATAGATCTATATGAAAACCTTTGTAATCTTTGTAATAATTTATATATTACTTTATCAAAGTTAATAAACCTGGCAAAGCTTTCATTTCAAAAAAAAAATTTTTATAAGTTATAAGTAATTTTATTTTATAAGTATTCAAGAATATATATTTAAAATTTTATTTAATTTTATTTAGTATTTATAAACTAATAAATAATTTTTATATTCTGATTTTTAATATTCTATACTATATATGTTAAGCTACTTTGTTCTTGTAAATTTTAATTTTCTTTTAGATTTTAATAAGTTTAAGACAACTTTATTTATTAAATAAGTTTATTGAATTTAATATTTTTTATAATATTTAAAAAGGTATCAATTTATATTGATTTAACTATAAACTTTATAAAATTAAAATTAATATTTTTTTTAACTATGAATCAATTTATATATTTACTTTTTTAAGAAAAAAAAAGATATTATATTAGTATAAATTATATATTACTTGTATATTATTATAATATAATAATATAGTAATATATATTATATATACTATAATAGTAATCTGCAGGTAGGGATCTCAATTTTTATCTGAATCCGAATGATCCGCGAATTTGATCTGAATGAATTGGATCGGATTTTAAATTTTTTAATCCATTTGTATATGAATCGGAAATGGATTTCAAATTTTGAAATCCAATCCAATCGGATTCTAAATTTTGTATCCGATCGAATTTCAAGTTTTAAAACCTAGCCAGGTTAAATAAAAATCGCAGTTTAAATGTAGCTATTTAAAGTAATTAAAAAACTCCCCCTGGTTTTTTTTTTATATTCCTTTAACACCTTTACATGTTTCTTTAAAATCTTGTAATATTTTTTATGATATTTTTCTCCTTGCAATATTACTGGTATTATTTATATCAAAATAAAATGGAATACGACAGTTCTTTCGACGATTCCAATGAAATAAATGATGGAAGTTTCAGTTTAGATAACTATGAATTGAGCGATACTAGTAATGTTGCAAC
>CAJVPT010002991.1:0-16206 GCA_910592055.1 Acaulospora colombiana
CACAATATTAAAGATATTCGTAATCATTCAAAAACAACTATTCATGATATTATTGAAAGATATAAGGCAAATCAACAAACTAGTGTTATTTCTAGGACTGATAGATCATCTAAATTGACAGAAAGAGACATTAGACATTTTGTAAAAATCATAAAAAAAGATCAAAACAATCTTTAAATGAAATAAAAAAAAAATTTAATCAATTATTAACAATTTCAATAAGCTATCATACTATTCAACATATTTTATATGGTAAAGGATTTTATGATTAAGCTGAAAAAATAAAACTTTTAGTATCTGAAGAAAATCACAAAAAAAAAAGTAGAATCGTGTCATACTAGAAAAAATTGGGATTTAGAATGGAATACAGTAACCTGGAGTGATGAATCTTACTTTTTATTGTTTCAAAATAACTCATATCATTGGGTTTGGTGATATCCATATGAAAAATATGATATAAGTTATCTAATTCCAACAATATAATCAGGAAATCAAGGTATAATAGTATAGTGATGTTTTACAAAAAAATAAGATTCGACCTTTGATTCAAGTTTCTGATAAAATTACAGGATCTATATATATTGAAGTCTTATAAAATAATCTTTTACCATTTATTAATAAATTAGATAATAATTTAAATATATTTTTCAAGATGATAATGCTTCAGTTCATCAGGCAAAAATAGTTAAACAATGATTAGAAAATAATTCAATAACAAATATTTCTTAGCCTGCACAATTATCAGATCTTAATCTAATTAAGCATTTATTGGATATTTTAGAAAAAAGAGTTCATAAACATGATCCCCATTCAAAAAATCTTGCAGAATTAATGATTATTTTAGAAGAAAAATAGAATCAAATTGAATTAGAAAATTTAGAAAATTTAGTAAAAAGTATGTCCAGAAGAATTCAAGTTGTAATAGATAGTAATAGAAATTCAACAAAATATTAATAGTATTAATAAAAAATTCAGACTTTTATGAACACATTAGTATAAAACTCTTTCTGCTGATTCTCTGACCACACACAAAAAAGACTTTCACAAGAAGGGTTTTGTTCCTTCTTGCTAACAAAGCTTTAACACTCTCCCTAAACCAATCTGAAGTTAGTCTTCAGAAGTCATCTTATTCCCTTTCCTCTCTTGTTTACAACTTATTTTACACAAACCTCAACTGCTTGTGATCAAAAAGGTTGAGCAATTACCTTTCCTACTAATGGAAAAAAGGTTTTGAAAGGAAGAAGAACTGATGTACAGTCACCTCACACTGTAGAGAAACACTACATAGTTTTGGATAGGTACAAGAAACTTATTTCTTCCTCTTGCTATCTCTTATGGGCTATAAGAGTGCTCGTTTCAAGGTTTTCTGGGGAATTTTATTTACCTCAACTTGACCCTGAATTTTGAGTAGCTCAAAGTTTCTCGCATCGTGATTGGACACAACCAAACACGTTAGGAAAAAAGAAGTAAACAAGCTCCTATTGGTCACTTCACATGTTCGAATGCATTTTCTTAGCTCCATAAGAACCTAAGGTCCACCATAAGTTATTGGATAGTGCGGATGGATAAGGAACACTGTCAACTCCTACATCATTGATGAAGTGAAAGAGAAGTAACATCCCCCCTCCTCACCTACCTAGGAAAATAGATAAAGGCAAGACTCAAGAAAATACAGAATAAGGACAATGCCTTAAAAGTGCCACACCTATCTTTTACCGCAAGCTTATTGGGAGATCAGGAAGATCTTAGGATCATTTGTACCTAATCATTAACACCAACTTGCAGTCGCTGGATCAGAGTGCCCGAAGTACGTGCCAGGACCATAGACAAATGGCTCAATCTCTATGGATGGTAGTAATCTGGGGAAAACAGTATGACATTTATCAAGTCTGTTAGGGCACATTCCAGAAGTATCAAGATTCTCCTTTCTAGGATGGAGTTATCGCAATGATAAAGAAGGACAGACTGGCAGACGATGGGCCCCAAACTTTTCCCTCTTTTTCTCATCCCCCCTATGTCCTAGAGCCCTCACGAAACCCTTGACTTGTCATCACTCAGAAGAACATCTATAGAAGATCCCATACTAAATAAGGTATAGAAGAAATGAGACTGGAACTGGTAGACAATAGTCAAACATAACCAAACCATTTCCCTCAATCCTCCGGTACCTTTTTTGTAATGCAAAATCTTCATCCCTGTTTAAGCTTGTATAGCCTTGTCCCCTCTTATCTATAGGAATAGTTAGCTTGAGAAGGTTGGCTAGGGTATCGAACATATTTTTGTCAAGTAGATCCTAAAACTTCAACAAATTTTCTGAGTAGTAGAACACAACTAGGAACACAACCTTTTTTTTTTTTTTATTTAAACTGCAACTGGTATTAGATGCGAATGCTTTTTATTAAGAATTAACTTAACATCTTGGATAATGAAATCCTGGACATCACATTAATCATCTCATACAAACTATATATTTCTATATACATGCAGATTAATGATAACCTATCGCGGTTATCTCTAGGTGGACCCACTAACTATTCTGTGAGTGGGACAGACCCAGCTAGAGGCCGGATAATCAAATACACAGTCATCGATGGCAAAACAAGCTAGTCTAGCAGTGAGCTTTTATAAATTTTTGTATTATATTTGCTAAACTAGGCTGTATAGTGTATACCCGATAGGATTTAATTTTACCCTCCAATACTTTCAAAGATATTATTCACTCAGACCTCAGAAAGGGGCACTTTACCTTCTTTGTTACCACCTGTGACATCGGATCAGTTGCTTGACTGATTTTTCATTTAAGTGGAGCACCATATTGGGATATCCTGAGCTAGAAGGGCGGGGGTCCTGGAGACTGCCAGGGCAGGGGGTCTGTGGGGCGTTTATGGTAGGTTAGATCAGAAGCCTTTCTTCATGCAATCCTTTTGGTAATACGACCATAGATCTCAGCCCCTAATCTACGGGAGGCCAGAAGTCCCATCTTCATATAGCCTAACCTGATTGAAGCTTGTTCCGGATAATTGGGTATAACTTTCACAAGATAATTGGTAAACTTGATCAGAAAGGTAATTTTTGATTTTGGTCCTTAAGTAATATTGAACTACGGACCTTGTGATTGTGACCTGGGAGCACTACCACTGTGCTATTGACTCACAGGTATAGAAACACAACCTTTTCTTTCTTTTCTTTTTATACATATTTGAAATTTATTTCAGCATTAGTGGTACTATACACTAATCCTCTGGTCTTTAAAGAAGTGGTCTAGTCACAAGGTAGAGTGACCCTTAAAGGAGATCTTTTATTGTTTTTACTTTATTAGATAAGAAAATTCGGATGTATGGTGTTTGAGTTATACTCAATTCCTTCTATCTATGAGTTTTAATAAAGTATAGCAAAGTCAGCATTTAAAAAAAAAAAAAAAAAATGAACACATTAATATAAATTTTATTAAAAGTTAATTAGTAGATTCTTTAATAATAATAAAACCAAAATCAACTTTAAATTTTAAAAATCATGATGATCAATATGTGGTTGGATACTTTTGGCAAGTGAGTGTAAATATATCACCAATAGTATGATCTGCCATCTGAAGATACATAATCTCAAAAGTATATGGATCTTCAAAAAGAAAGCTAAATAATTGGACTCTATAATAAAATAAATGATCAAGGTCTAGCAGAACTTACTACAATCATCAGGTTGAAACAAGCCCAGATTAAGTACTGGGAGTCCTACAATTTTCTTTTATGTGAATCCTTAGATCACCTTAATAATAAAAGAAATTTCACATTACAAGTTTTAAAGTTGACTAAGGACTCGGGATTAACTTTCTAGAACTGAAAGTGGAATGATATTTTTGAATAGATCAAAGGCAATAGTTCAATTCAAAAACATTTAACAGTAGAAGAATATAGAAAGGCAATACTATCTTTGTAAAATAACAGGTTAATGTATATAAACCAGCTGATAAACCAAAACCTTACAAAATTCAGAAAGTGAAGAATAGTTCAACTTATCCAGCATACTAGCAAAGGTTCTATTCCAGAATGGTATGATATCTTATAAAGAATCACAACTAAAGAAAATATAGAAGATCCCATAACACTTTGAAAAAAAGGATAGGAAGAAAAGTGGCTACCAAAATGCACTAAACTTGAATCTGGAAAAGATAAAAGAAAGAAAACCTGGATAATTGTCCAGAAAGAGAATCAACAAATAGTATGGGGAAAACTGATTCAAGAAAACAGCCAAGATATTGCAATAATTCATCATTTCAACTATAAGGAAACAGAAGATGGTCTAGAAACAGTCCTTACTAAATGCACAGGATGCTCACTAAACAATAGAAATGGGAACAAAAATAGTATAGAAATAGAATTAGATTTGATCTATATTATACTATTCTTAAACCATCAAAAAAATACTAGAAGAGTGCAATCACTAAAAGTTTCTTATTCCCTATTAAAACTAAATAGTATAATGATCAAGAGTATAATTCCAGAAACTTAAGATCTGACAAATAATCGAATTGAAAAAATTGAATAAGTATTAATAGAAGATTGGAAACAAAAAATACTCAGAGACAATATTAAACAAGGAGTATAGCAAGATCATCTACTTGAAATTCTTCAAAGCAATCAAGAATCACAGGAAAAGCTGATCTTTTATTCAGATAAATTCTTAATTAACCTTAGGAATAAAAATACAAAAATAGATGCAGCTGGATATAAACAGGCGAAGCTGAAAAAGAAAGTAAATTTCAGACAAAAGTCAAAAACTGGCTCTCATTCATAAGGACAGAACTGATGGTACTGGTTATAATAGCTTTAATAGCTTTGATAGACAGTACAGTCGAGATTTTTACAGATAGTCAAGTTTGCATCTCTAAATGAAAAAAGTTAAAGAAAGAAGATCTGAAGATAATATACAAAAGATGGCTAAAAGAAAAGAATTGGTCATTATGGGCGAGAATGCTAAATCTTATAAAAAAAAAGCATATTCAACTAATATTGATTAAGATTAAAGTCCACTCTAATGATCCATGAAATGAAAAAGTAGACTGACTAGCCAAAGAGGCTTTAAAACTATCAGCAATAAAATGGAAGAGTCTCAAGTCAAGCAAGATATCCACAGAAACTATGTGACAAGAAAAAGTGATAAATAGTCCAATATAACAGTTCATTAAACAAATCAATAAAAGATCAACAGCTCTATCATAGACACAACAATATAGAACAGAAACAAAATAGTATTACCAAGTTCATAAGCATCAAACATACTTATGGGATCTGGCATAGGATAGGTTAAAGCATAAAAATATATGGGATACCTCTTTCAAAAACTTGCAGAGAAGAAGCTTCCTGGTTAAATTGGCCAATGATAAACTATCTACCTTAAGCAAGCTAGTAATAAGAAAATCAAACCTATATAAGTAAGCAAGATGTATAGTATGCAATCAGTATCAAGAGACAATAGAACATTTATTAGAATGCTCTGATAATAAGATTGAAATTCTAGTGGCATGGCAAAAAGGATCTGAAACTTTCCTTAAAGAATTCAACAAGTTGTATCAAGAACATAAGAAGGAAGCAGATGAAAAAATAATACAACTAGTAGTTGACAATAGAAGAAAAAAAGGTGAATTAGATAAATGGATCTTCAGACTAATAGAATCAGCCTCACAAACTGGTTTGAGCACTCTTAACTTTTGTGCAGGATTAGTAGAAGATGATGCAATTAAAGAAGCTGCTAACCTAAATTGTCATGGAAAAAAGCTGGGAACAATGGCAAAAAAATGAATTCTAAAAGTTTAAAAGAAGATTTGCAATCAGATCTGAAAACAAGTATAGAATGTGAGATATGAAAGATCATTGAGTGGAAACAAGAATAAAGAATTGATAGAAAAGTAAAATATAAGAAGGTTCAGAAAGTAAGAAGGCAAGACTCATAAGATAATCCCAGTCACAAAAGTATAAGGCAAAGAGAAGAAGAGAAAGAGAGTGAAAACAAAAACCTTGTAGAAATTATAAGAAATGAGATTAAATATGAAATGAAGTGGTTGGGTTTTGATCCTTGTCAGAACCTCATGTAGTGATCTATAGCAGTGACCTGTGGGCAATGATGTTAGAAGTTGGAAGAGTTTCCATTTGAACTATTAACAGAGTAATAAATTACTTCCGAAGTTGTACTTAGAGTCCTAAATAAATATAAGACTTTGATGAGTGAGTTAGTTAGAGATTTAGCTTTAGTAACACATATATAATATATAGTTTACATAACTAGTCTAACAGAGAGTTAATTAAAAAAAAATTATAATATATGTTTTGATAATATTATTAATAAAAGAAAAAGTTGTTTAATACTTTATTTTTATTTGATTTTTTTAATTAAATTAAGTTATATTTTAAGTTTCATAAATAACAAATCTCAAATGATAAAAAAATTATATTTATTTTTTTTTCTTTTATTATTTCAATTAAACAAAATTAAAGATCAAAGTCTCTTTTTTATTTAAATTAAAAAATAAGATCAAGTAATTTCTAATTTATATATATTTTTTTCTTTTGGATGAAAGGTGCTAATAGCACATGTTTATTAAGTAATTAAACCTATTATATGACTATAACAGTCCATCTAAGTTAACCTGCCCCTATCACCTATAGCCTTACCCGGTTATACCAACTTACACTCCGTAGGTGGGTTCACATTCCAGGCTGGATCTTTAGGAGGTGGAAATCCTACAACTAGTTTTAAACCATCTAACCTAATCTAGACCCTGACATTCTACCCCTTACTAGAACCCACGATAACCTTCTATACCTTACCACCTCTTAATCATGTCTTTGGTCCCCGCAGCTATGAATGGATCTAAATGCATTTGTGCACTGCCTAGTCAATACTTCGAGAACTTCGTCCAATGGTTGACACATGCTACCAAACCTAGGGGTTATTCACCAATAGGGATGCAACTCCTGAATCTCCTAGTAGACTTATCCATCAGTTCTCAATTGGTGTTAGCTGCCAAATCTAGGGGTTATTCACCAAGCAGGGCGCAACTCCTACACAGGGATAGCACCAGTAGTTCACTTATATCACCCGTTAAAGTTCTATCGATGATCCCTGAGGGGCTTAGTGCTTCGTGTTACCGATTTTGGCGACCATAATGCTTCTACCAGACGATCATCACACCACGACATCTTTTCTGGAGATCACAATCCCAACGCCCACTGGACCAGCGTGTGAAATAACTTTTTATGGGAAACAGCGCATTACAGGTTACGGCACCAGATACCATATTAATTCTATTCAGCTGCCTTCATCAGGAGTTGAACTGGTATCTTGTGATCTGACCTGTGGAACACTAACCATTGTGCTATAGACCCACAGGTCTAAGTAATTTCTAATTTATATTAAATTTCAACTTTTAATTATAGATAAAAAGATATATTTTCAAAGTTATTAAAAAATATTATAATAAAAATAACCTCTAATACCATTTAATAGTTATTTTTAGTTATTATCTTCATTCTATTTCTATTTTTATCTAGTTATTTATAATTATTTCTTTGATATTCTTTGATATTCTTATTGATACTTAATTAGCGTAAATCACTTTATCAAATGTAGTATGTGATATAAGTTATCGTAGATCAGGTAACCCAGAAAATCTAGGAGGCCCAGGAGGCCCAAGTGACTTATTTTTACAAGTATATAAGCTGTCATAATTTGCTCAAAAGTAAGATAAGTTTGTAGATAGCTTCACTTAACTTTGGAAGTTTGAGTATAACTTCACTTTTCTTTTAGGAGATTGAATATCTTTTTTTGATTTTAAGACTAAAGGAATTGTTCTAATTTTCTTGATTTATTAATAAACTTGAGTTCTGAACAAACTATATTTTTTGTGAAACACTGTATGACACTGTTTAAAGGATTCTTGATAAATCTATTCTTGAATATTTCATTATTATAAACTATTTCTTTAATTCTTTTTTTGAGAATTGTTCTTTTAAAAGCAATTTCATTTGGACATACCAGTCAAATATAAATTAGATCACAATAGTATTGAGGTTATATATGTAATTATTGCAAATTTATTATATGAAATATAATTTAAACACAAAAATATATATTTTTTGACATATTATCAGATTCTAGTAAACCAAGTTTATACTAAATAAATTATTACTTTTTTTCAATTGTCAGCAAATTGATATAATTATAACAAATAATAAAGTTTGATTCAACTGTTAAAAAGGAAGAGAAAAAAATAATTCAAATAGCCTTAATTTTAATTTCATATAATATTTCTATAATATGAAATGTGTTTGAACATATTTCAATACTAGTATTATATTATTGTTGTAAAAAGAATGCCAATTATGAAAATAATTATTATAATTTTAATAACATGGAGTATATAAATGAACGGTTTATATCAAGAGATTTGACAACATATAAATTAAATTCTATTAAATAGAGGTATTGTAACTCAAATGTAGCATAAAAATATTTTATTTGTGAGAATTATATCAGATGGTTTGAATTTTTTTGCCTATCTTATTTTGATCCAATTCAGTATTTATTTATCCATCCTATATATTATCTTTTTTTAGATATTGATAAATAGTTTATTAAATAAATATAGATTGAATAAAAGATACTAATGAATAAGGCATTAGATAAAATACAATCAATAATGAAAATGTTTTAAGTGTCATCAGATATTGACTAAATTCTGAAAAAAGTAAATAGTAGTAAAGAATTTTTGAACTTTATTGTTGATCAGTAAAGAAAATTTTTTATAATATATGCAACTACTATTTAATGATAATATCTTTCAGATATGGATGCCAAATTTAAATGAATTTTGTCAAGATTTGTTAAATCTTAGTATACTGAATTTTAAGATGAAATTTATTAAATGAGATTCACAAAAAATTAGTCACAATAATTAAACTAACAAAATGAAAATATGTAGAAGAAAAAATTACTTTGAAGTTTTATCTTTTATTATATTTATAATATATGAATGTATATATAATTATGGGCCATTGTATGTATTTGATGCTTTTTATTTGAAAGGATAAATGATAAATTAGATAGATTTTTAAACAAATTTAATATTTAAAAGTAGGATTATAATAAATTTTTAATCTAGATTTGTTGTTTAATAGTTATTGAAGTATTGAATTCAAATTAATATGAAAATTAATGAATAATTATTGAATTATTAATCTAACTATATCCTATTCTAATAATCGAGAGCTTAAATTTTAAATAATTAACCAAATATTAGCTCAATTTTTGAATTAGATCAGTTTTGATTAACAAGTTATATTAATTTTTAAACAACATATATAATATTTACAAAATAATTATCAATTGATCTGAACATTTTTCAGGTAAACTCTTGTATCTTAAAAAATCAAATTTAGAGATATTTACTGAAATATTAAATTTATTAGTTAAATATTATAATGCATCTTATAAAACTATGAACTTTTGAAGATTATTTATGAAAGATAATGAAAATTTGATAATTATTCAAAATAGATCAGATCAATATGATAGATGTTAAATTGAGAGTAAAATATTCAATTTTGTTATATTTTCAGAAAATATTAAAGGTTCATTTATATTAGTTTAATTTGTAAATCATGATGAAAGTGTCAATTTATATCCAGGACAAATTTAATTCTTTTTTATATATTTAATAAACTTTCTAAATAATGTTATTAAATATTGATTGGCCTTTATTTGGTGGTACAAACTGGTTAATTCAGCAAAAAATAGATTTTATTTTTGATTTAAAAATAATATAAATATTAAATTGTGAAATATTGAATTTTACTCAGTTAAATATAAAATATATGATTTCTATTTATAATATTTTTGATCAATTTATTCTATTTAGATATAGAACTTTAAATCGACAAGACTTTTGTAAATATTTAGTTGTGATTCCTTTAAATTATAAATATAATATATAATTAAAAATTTAGCAAATATATGAATTTTAATTAAATTAAAATTTTAACAAATGTTTAATGGTTTTTAATGAAATATATAGTAAAAATGATATGAATTATATGGCAAATAATGTTGAATGATATAATAGAAATTGATTGATGATTTATTTATGCTGAATTATATAGTAGAAATTGATTAATAATTTATTTACGTCAAATTATATAGTTGAAATTAATTGATGATTTATTTACATCATTAATATGCTGAATTTTTTTGATAAATATTACACAAGTGATGTTATGCTAAATAAATATTTTTCGACTAGTATATACTATAACTCAATATGAAAAAATTTACTATAAGAATATAAGAAGCAATAATTTTTAACTTCAAGATTATCTTGAAAAAATTGATTAAAAAAATGATTTAAATTAATCGAGATCCTCTTAAAACCTCTTTGTAAAACAATAAAGTAAATTATACAAATATTGAAACTTGAAAAAAAACTATTATTAAAAAATCTAATAATAAATTATTAAATTCTTTTTTATTATTAGAAAATAATATTCTAGATGAAATAGTAAAAATATTTATCAATACAATTAGAAGATTAGATTGATTCATTGTTTTGATAGCAAATACAATGTTATGAATATTTAATTTTGAACTCAATTGCACGAGATTATTTATTTATTAAAGCAACTAGTATTGCTTCTAAACAGACTTTTTCTATAGCAGAATAAACAATTTCAACTTTAAGAAATTGATTAGATGAAGAAATGGCAGAGAAATTTTGTGTTTAAAGAGTTGGATTTATGAAGAAATTTGGTACTAATAATGCATTGTATTAAAACATTGATGATGCATTGTATTAAAACATTAATCGCTTTGCTTGCTTTATTATTAAATTGCATTTATATACGGTATATATATACAGTATATATAATAATAATAATAATAATAGTAATAATAATTAATTGAGTTTAAAAAAGACTGATTGAGACCGAGGACCGATTAAATCAAACTAATAAATAGTATAGAACCGGTCAAAGACTGGACCAGACCGGACTGATCCAACCCTACTTTTACAAGTTTTATATATGATAAAGTTTTATGATCATATCTTTAAAATTGAATATACTGTATAAGGTCTAATTAGTTAATTGACAATTGACACTAGATATAAAATTGACAACAAAAAAAAAAAAAAAATCATCGGTAAAAAATGGGGGTGATTTATATGGCAGCTTAATGTAATTGGAGTTTTTTTTTTTTTATATCCATATACAAAAAATATGCATACTGTATAATTTGAATTTCATATTCTATTAAAGTCTTCTTCTTTACAATTATATTCTACGTGCAATTTTCTAATAGAACGATAATATCCGTTTGTAAAGAATTCTAGACGATTGAATTTTTTCAGCTCTTGTTACGTAATAGAACAAGATTGAATAAAAAAAAAAAAAAAAAACTTGAATATACGCATGCGTTTCTATATAGTTTTTAGCAAGTTAATTATTATAGATCTCATTATGCTTATTGGTCAGAATGGTGGATGCCACATTGACTATATTCATTGTAGATTTTACTCGTCTCGTGTTTGGAATTTCAAGCTTGTGAATTGGAATATATACAGTAGTTTCATATTTATGGCACAGAACTCGTCGCCATTCCTCGGACTTCTGGATTCAATGCGATATGAAAAATTTTTTATCACCTAATCTACTCAGCAAGTATACCGTAGTGATAAGGAGAGTATAGTTCACTAAGGTAGCCGCATGTGGCCAATATACTTTCGGTTAGGCTCAATCAATTTCCATTTTACTGATGGATGACGCAATTTTTCGTAAGGATGCATTCTTGGACGACAGGTGACATCTCGATCAGGAAAACAATCCAATTTTAATTTCCCGAATGAAAAAAGGAAAAAATCCCTTTGCTAACAAACGTGGACCGTCTAACGGCGTTTAAAAGTAAAATTATTGTTAGATGCTGCACTTATTTTCTTCTTTTTAAAATAATTAAAGTCATCTTTTTTCAAGGGAGTACCTTACCAGAATTGCACAAGCATATGATAAGGAACTAGGACCTTTAAAGAATGATTAATTTTAACAATAACGGCATACAGCATCTGGATCCGGGCAATCCGAGTAATGCGCATAAAAGAACTATTCCCTTGTTAGATTCTCATTTAGGTAGAAAGCAAGAAATTGTTTAGCGGAAACAAGTGAAACGGCGGTCGCTTTATACGTTTTTTTTCACAAATCATTGAGAACAATAGCGATAAAAAGATAGAGTATTTGAACTATTGTTATTACGGCATTTTCACGTAGCGACAAAATTCTCAGAACATTATAATAGTCGAGGGAAACCGAATTACGTAACAGTCGAAGTATCTTAACTTCCATTCGCAAATAGTCATATTCGTTTTAACGTCACACGATGGCGATGTTATACTAATTTAGTTAGGCATTTGCGGGGAAACGAACTTGTTTAAATGCATTCTTTCCCACCACCTCGACAAAGAATTATTTCTACTGTGTGTAGTGAACACGTGTAAATCATAATTTTAGGGGCATCGGGTATCTTCACTGTTCTCCGCTTTTTTTTTCTTTTTATCTGTTCATCTACCCCGCAACGATTCTCAATTCGAGGTTAATTAAAAAAATTATGCGCTCTTGCTATTATAACTTGATTATTATTGTTAAGTCCGCAGAAAACCGACCCTTTGAAAAATTTCCCATCTCGTAATATTCATAATTCCCAGTGTTTACTAATTTCATGAGCATTTTTTTTTTTTTTTCACCAGTATACCTCGATTACGCGCTTCGCCACTTTTCCTTATATAATGGTAATAGTTTGTATGACCGAATTTTTTTTTGTTGATCATCATCGACTGACCCCACACCCATTAATAAAATTTTTTCATGACCACTTACATATTTATCCATAATTTATGTAAGAACTAGCAAAACTTTATCATATATGCGTGATGACTTATATGTATAAACATTTATACTTATACGCATTGGCGAAAAAAAAAAAAAAAAAACGAATATAAGGCCCTTTTTGGAACCCTTCGGCGACTTTTTTTTATCAGCTCAGCATAAGCAAAAAAAAAAAAAACGACCCTTAATTCTAATCGAAATGTACGATTTCACCTTTCTTCAGACAATCATCACAGACAAATTACGAAAAGTATTGCAAACTCATGAAGAGCCACTAAATTCTTCCCGGGAGTCCTCCCTTATCCTAAAGCCCTCTTCTTCATCGACCGACAGTTGGAAATTGGTCGACCACGCGATTTTGCTAGCTTCTCAGGTTACCACCTTAACCATCGATTTCTTAATTCATCACATATCCGGCCCACAAAAGCCCTCGTGGCCAATCCAGTTGACCCTGATGTGTGCCGCAGTAAGAGCTCTCACTGAGCACGCTCATCTCGCCGATATGGGGGAACTTCGAAGATTCGTGAATATTCTCTTCTCCCTGGTCCCGTCCGATATCATCGTAACCCCCGTCTCATTTAGAATCTTAAATAGATCCCTGCCAGGCATACTCAAAGGATTAGATGATTTAGAAACTGGCAAGAGAGAGATTAGTGGTGAATGGATTGTGCCTAAAGACTTGTGGAGAAAGATTAACAATGATTATTGTCTGAGTGCTACCACCCAGCAGCATATTTATGTTGATCAAAATGGCATTAGATGGTCAAATGAAAAGGTAATTTTATACATACATGGTGGTGCTTATTATCTCATGTCAACAAAGACACATCGAAATTTGAATTATCGATTATCTAAAGTTACGGGAAGAAGAGTCTTTGGTATGTATCCGGAAAAAAAAAAAAAAACTTTTCAAGTCACATGATTCTAATGATGTGCATGATCAGCGATAAATTATAGACTGGCACCTGAGGATCCGTTCCCGTGTGGCCTTCATGATACAATACATTCATTCCTATATTTGACCGATCCAAATGGTTTGGCAATTCAACCTCACAATATTGTTGTAGCTGGTGATGGCGCCGGTGGTGGGTTGAGTAAGTGAGGTGTGATGATAATAATATTATCGGTATGAATCGAATTATTTGTTAATTGCTTCTTGGCGATAATTTGTATAGTTTTGGCGATGCTTTATTATCTCCGTGACAATCAAATGGCATTACCAGGGGGCGCCGTGTTATTTTCGGTAATTATTCTTTTGATTCGACATGAATCGCACCGATTACAGGAGTCATCAAAAAAAAAATTTCGGCTCAAACTTTAAAACTACTGAATCTTTATGCAATATAGCCGTGGGTTGATCTGACAATGTCATGCGCGAGCTGGGACCAAAATCAGTCATTTGATTACCTGTTCAAACAAAAGGAGGACGATCCACTACATCCCGTAAAACTCTACCTGAATCCCTATGAAAAACGATCAAAATTGGTCACTCATCCTTACGTATCCCCACTATTTGGCGATTTACATGATTTGCCTCCACTATTGGTTCAGTGCGGTGATTCGGAAGTTTTGAGAGATGAGATTTATTTGCTGGCTCACAAAGCTTCTGAAACCGGAACCACATTTATCCAACATGAAGTGTATGAAGGTGGATTTTGGTTTTGTTAATATAAACTTTCTTTTCTTTCTTTTTTTTTTCTTTTTCTTTTTTGGAATTATTACTTTTATTTATCATCATTTTTTACTTTATATTATTTTCTTATGTCATTCACTAATATTCCGTCTTGCCTTTCAATCAAGATATGGTTCACGCGTTTCAAATGTTTAACTTTCTGGAACCAAGCGTAAAAGCGATGGATTCCGTGGGACATTTTATTCGCACAATCATACCGATGCATCAACAAACCACTCCGTTTGTTCAAAAATTTCCAGCTACTACACAACGAAAGAACACCATCTGGTCATTCACGATCTCATCTGAACGAATTCTCACTCCGGAACCAATAAAATGTGACAAGTCAACTTGTACGGAAGAAGATGGAATCATATATGAAGATTTTGACGAGTCGTCCGCATTGAGAACCTCCGTCTCCTCAATGATGACGTATCACCCTCATTTCACTCCGATTCCCCTGAGAACTTCCATTGATTTAAACACCTTCGCGTCCCATAACCCCGATATATTGTTATCACAACAACGTGAGTACTCCTCTCCCCAAAACCCATCCACCCCACCACCTCAATCCGCTCACGTCCAAACTCAAACTCAAACCAAAACCCAAACTCGTATCGATCACTGTGATCGACGTCAACGACGTATGAGATCTCAACCAACCATAAATCCCCTGAGAACCTCAAATTATCCTAATCTCAAACAATTATACTTTGACTATAACGATCATCCTGCTGTCAAGACAAACTTTGTCACGACGAATCGTGCAACTGATGATGTTATAAGTGATGACATAGAGAGTAGTGGTAGTGATAGTGATTATGATAGTGATGACGAGGAGTTTGAAATCAACGGAAGGGAGAACTTTGGTGACGATGAATCACTTGATGACAGGAGAAGTGTTCACAGCGTTGATGTTTGTATTGGTTCTAGTTATTCTTGGAAATAGAAGAATTTCGGAAAATCCACTATCTAAATGGCAAGAATTTTGAACAATCATCTTTTTCTCTTTCATTCTAATTACTTTTAAAGGGTCAATGCCTGAAATAATTGGAATTCTCTCAATTCGCACGAAGATATTATTATACCTTTTTCCTCTTTTTTCATTTTTGTAGAATAGTTTATTTATTTATTTTCGATTTCTTAGTTGTTTTGTAAATGACCTAGACTTTCGAGTGGATTGAGATGACTTCTAGAACCCTTTGTTTAACCAATTCACATTACCTACCTCTTTAGAGTAAGGCATTGAATGCGTTCCTTAGCATCATCTCGTCACAAAGATGATAATTTTTAAATAAAATACACAGTGTATCAATGATTAAAAAATTTCAAAGTAACATTCACCGTATCTTAATTAAATCTTGATTAAAATTCAAAAAATGCATTTGAAAAATCCATCATGAGCAATAATTACTACATAGTTTATTTTTATTCACCATTAAGAAATTATCATAACGGTATATAAAATGATTACTACCATTTTTATTAATAAATATTCAATAAAATAATTGATCAAGATTTTTTTTTTTTTTAACCCGCAATCATGCCGCAATGGCATGTCTTTATTGAGATATTGAGAAATACCTAAATATTTTACAGACTTTCACAAAGCGA
>CAJVPT010002992.1:0-16206 GCA_910592055.1 Acaulospora colombiana
GTTATACAACAAAAGGGACATCATACAGTATACTCGCTGCACTCAAGAACGTTTTACTAATACTTACTTCATTATATAAAATCAAATTGGAATGGATTAATCATTAATAGTACAACCTTAAAATATATTTAAGGGATGTCTACATAAGAAAATTCCTATAAAAAATATTCAAACTCAGCTACCAACAATCAGTTATAAGGAAACTGACTTACTGAAAATGAATATATTATCTATTTTAAATAAAACTTTAAATTAGTATAAACCTCTATATAACCTTATTACCTCAGTAAAAGATAGTATCAAAAATTCTCCTTTGGAAATCAAGCAACACATGCAACAATTTGATTGTATAGTCACTTTGATCAATTTATACTATTTGAGAGAACTATTGAATACTGTCTAGAATCCTAAACAATTGTGGTGATAGTATTTTCAGGAAAATCCACTTCAAAATTTTCACCACCATTATTACATAGTCAGATGTATCTATGAAATTTTTCAAGACAATTCAAATCAAATTTATCAAACAAAGTTCTTGTCTATAAACCATCTATTTGGAATAACCAATAAAATTTATCAAAATGATTTTATTTTCTATGTGAAAAAACTTGACTCAGAGAACTTCACCTTTTAAGGAAAGGAAAGTATGATAAAAATAGTCTTTAATATTATTAGATGGTTATTTTTACTTATGATATTCATTCTATTTCTATTTTTATCTATTTATTTATAATTATTTCTTTAATATTCTTTGATATTCTTATTAGTACTTAATTAGCATAGATCATTTTATCAAATATAGCATATGACATAATTTACTATAGATCATACAACCCAGGAGACCTAGAAGACCGGAGGTCCAAGTGACACATTTTTACAAGTATATAAACAGTCATAATTCACTCAAAAGTCAGATAAGTTTGATAATAATTTCACTTGACTTTGGAAGTTTGTATATAACTTTATTTTGATTTCTTAAATATTGAATATCTTCTTTTGATTTTAGGACTAAAGGAATTGTTCTGATTTCCTTAATTTATTAATAAACTTGAATTCTAAGTGAACCACATTTCTTGTAAAACACTGTGTAACACTGTTTAAAGGATTCTTGATGAATCTATTCTTGAATACTTTATTAATTATTATAAACCACTTCTTTAATTCTTTCTTTGTAAATTGTTCTTTTAAAAACAATTCCACTTGGATATACCAGTCAAATATAAATTTGATCACAGCATTATTCATAATTTATAAATATAACCTCAATTCAAAAAAATCGTGAATAAATTTATTAATTTTTTTATTTTATTATTGATAAATAGTTGTTGAATTTTTAATGAATCTTTAATTAATAATTTAATAAATAGTTATTAGTTTTTTAACAAGTAGACAATGAATTTTTAATGAATAGTTTTGATAAATTAATGCTGAATTTTTATTGAATTGTTAATAAATAATTTTTAATGAATTATTGTTAAATTGTTAATAAATTATTGCCAAATTGTTAATGAATTATTTGACGAATTATTAATAAATTTTTTTACAAATTGTTAATATATTGATTTTTGTAGTTGCCAATTCATTTATGTTATTTTTTTTGCTAAATTGTTTATTTTTTATCAAATCTTATATAAGTGGTAGTATGCTGAATAATTTTTTTTTGACTAATTTTAAATTTGTATTTTTCTTTTTAATTCTTTGTTAGACTTTTATAGTCAGTTTTTTTTTTTTTTTAATACTTCTTAATAATATTATTTTATTTATTTAATAATTTTACTTTTTTAAATTGTAGTATATTTAATATTATCTTATTTAGACTTAATTATATTAAATATTATTTTCTTTCTAATTTAATTTATCAAAAAGCTGACTATTTATTTTTTATTATTTTACAGATTGATATATTATTGTTCTAAAGTAGCTTTACTAATATTTCTTGTTTTTTTAACTTCTAATCTCTGATAATCAAACTAAATATCTATAGTTTGATTATGTTCTTCAATAACTTTATCTTATTGAAAAATTTTTTGAGTTGCAAGGCTTTTCTATATTTAATAAACTTTGGATTGTGTATATATCTTATGGCTTTATATGAAACTGATTTTCTGATCACAAGTTTGTTAAAATATATGTTACACATTAGTTTTTCAAATGTTTTTCAAAGTTTATTTACTTAAACTTCTCTTTTCTCTAATCTAAATTCTTTCTGAAACAACATTTTAATATTTTTCTAAATTTATGATCTAAACTTTTTTGGAAGGCTTGTTATTATATTGAAAATAGTTTCTTTATATTGATTTATTTTTGTTTATTAATAGATGTTTTGTGGATTTTACTTTTTATAGATATTTTTATTATATAGAGTGATTAAAAGCATGGTGTAATCATTTTCTATAATGTTTTTTATATCTTAATTATCAAATTGAAGTAAAGATAACTTATTAAACTATGTAATATCTATATATAATCTATCTTATTACTATTGATTAGGTTCTATCTTTTGAAATTTTTTCTTTACTTTTCTATGTAACTTGTATATTGACAAATCATCATTTATTTAAAAAGTTAAATAGAAAAATTTCTAAATACTATAATAATCTAAACTTGACTTTGAATAATAATTGTTCATTTTCTAATTGATTATATACTATATTGAAGACTTCTAACTTTATTATTAGTATTCTTACTTATATTTTTTTTGAATAATACAAACTAGTTTTTCTTATATTATTTTATATCTTATTTATTTAAAAGAATATAAATTTATATTATATAGATTTTTTTTCATAAGTAGATTGGCTGCAATTATATATTTTTTATTTTTCTTTATTTATATTATTTTCTTATTAAGATCTTTTCTAATCAAAAGATTAACTTTTGTTTTAAAAAATATATCATTGTTAATATTGTAAAAATATTTATACTATAGACTTTTTTATTATTAAAGATATATTGTATATTAATATTAATAAGTTTTATTTTATATAATTCTAGAATATCTATCTATTCATACTGAAACAATATGACTTAGTCCTTACTAGGCCACATAAAAACCTGGGATTCATCATAAGTCACCTTTCCATCACAGGTGGATAAAAAATCACTGCCCAAAGAAGGTTGGAACCAAGTATGTCTTAGAAATAAAGGCTCCCACTAGGCAATAAGTCTCTTCAGATGGTATACAAGAAGGAAATCAAGATCAAGAATGAATAAGTTCCTCAAACAGTCAGGAAAAGAAAGGATATCCCAATCGGATATTTTTTATTGAGAAGAGGTTTTGAGAAGTAGGTCTTTGAAGGAAGCTGGAAATAATTTTTTTTCATTTTTTACCTTTTTATTTTCTTGTGATCTACTTAAACATTTTTTAAATATCTCCCTTCCCTTTTTTCAACCTATTCTTTTGTAGTTTTTTGTAATCCAGCAGCTTGGTATGACATACGGCAGTAACAACTTGCTGACAATGATGCAGTGGACTAGGAGAGTCTTTACCCAAAGACATTGCAGAGCGAAATATTGTCCCCAAGGCCAAACTTAGAGGCTTTTATGCTTATGACGAGTTTTGTTAGATTAGAAGAATAGTTTAATTGTAATATGTATCATGCTGCTTGAATGAAAATGTACTTATGTTTTCAATTGATTAATAAACTCATGATCTAGCCTAACTATGGATATACAAAAAAAAAATAATAATAATAATTCTAGTATATCTATTTCTTGTTCTAGTATATTTTTAATAAGACTTTGTTGATTTGTCTTATTTGTAATATTTCCAATATTATGTGTATCTATTTTCCATTACTTTTTTAAAAATTTTATTGTTTTTTTTTTTTATTGTTTTTTTATTTATTTAATTAATTTTATTTTTCTTTATAGAAAATATATGTCATTCCTTTTATAAAAATATTATTATATTTAAGTTGTAATCTTGTTTTATTATGTTGTCATTTTTTGTTAATTATTTTTTATTCTTATTTATAATATTTGTTAAAAAGTGATTGGATTTTAACTCTTCTTAATTATCTTGGATAACTGGTATCCTTAGAAATAGTTTGTTTCTATATTGTTGTATTTTTATTTATTAATAATTAATTGTTCTTCTGATATAATTTAATCTTTCTAAGTTTGCTAGAATATATTTTAAAAAGTTATAAAGCTATATTTAAAAGGTTAAATTTATATATATTAGTTTGTAAAATTTGTGCATAATATGAAATTTTTTAATTAAAATAAAAATATAAAATAAAAATAATAATAAAAGTTATAAAATAGTCTTAAGTAAAATTAATTTTTAAGTATTTAAGTTTATATTTTAAGTTTAATTTAATTTAGATAATTTGTTATTGAACATAATATTATTTTTGAATAAATGTTGTATTTTATGAATATAATGCAATAGTTTATAATTAATTAATTCTATATAAAAATCATTAATGTAATAATTAAAAAAAAAAAATCCATATACAAAATACAGTATTATAAGTTCTGAAATAAACGATTAGTTTACTATTTATCCGACTTAATTAAAAATAGTTAAATCAATCACAAATTAATATACTAATTTTAAATATCGATCAATAATTATTAATTTATTAATTTACCAATTTTTCAAAGATTGTTGTAATTATTAATATACCAATTTTGAATTTAATATAATGAAGTAAGTATTAGTAAAACGTTCTTGAGTGCAGCGAGTATACTGTATGATGTCCCTTTTGTTGTATAACACTTTCGATGATTAACTTTGTATTCATTATTTTTATTCTAAAATACCTCCCCAATATGCTTAGCGATAAACAATTTTTAATATACAATACGTCTACATGCATCACATAATTTGTAATATTATACAGTATATTGCTTGAATTGTTTATTGCAAATCATCGTCACACAGTATTACAATAAATCGATAAATAGAATAAATAAATAAACAGCATGCTTTTAACAATCAAATTTTCAATAATATATATGCAAATGCCTTTTGGACATGGTTGGTTGTATTCTGTAAGTTTCGTAATTCAACGACCAAAAAAGCGCATGTATTGTTCTTTACCATATATTTTGCTTCCAATAGAATTGTTGATTAAATGAGATTTTTTTTTTTTTTTCCACTCTCGCATCCTCATTCTATTCAGGTCCAAGAAGATTCGAAGGTTAGGTCGCGAATAATTCTTGTTGTGAATGCTAAATCGGGATACCCTGGTATTGAGACCATGAATCCGTGGCTCATGTGCGTTATTCTTTTTTGGATTTCTTGCATAGAAAATATGAGAAGGTTGTTCGGTCCTTTTTTTCCTGTGAATTATTAATTCAAGACCATTTAAAGTCTTGCTGTTGCACAGCTATAGACACACATATGGGGCAACATATGCTGACCAAATGTAAACAAATTCTCACGACAATGGAGTGCGGTTCGTTTCCACATGACCAGCGAGTATTTTATTCGTGGTATATCGTATTACAATTATATAAAATTTTCCGAATTACAAACTCTTGTGTGGTTTACAATCGGACGAATTACTGATAAACCATCCAGAGTCGAAAAAGGATTAGCACGACGCGATTTTACACTTTATCTTTCATATGACTATAAATTATAGAGAAAACTAGCTATCGATATGCTTGTTTGTTTGATTATCTCGGCGCAGTATCAAAAATAAACTTCGAAATATTCCAATTTCAAGAAAAAAAGGTCCTAGTCACAAGCCACGAAAGCCATGGAAGCATGCGTTGTTCGCATTATTGTCCCAGTCTCAACCTCAGGAAATGTATTAAAAATAATTAATTATGTTCCAATTACGTTCTTCGGTTCGTTTCAGGACTATTTTAGTCGTTATCAGTCCTTGTATTTTAAGGAGGTTTCCGCCTCGCAAATAGCGTAACTCGATTGATCCGGCAGAATATTATTAACGAGAATTAAGATTTCTTTGCATCTGATAAATTAATAATTCGAGAACGTGCGAAACTCGAGGTATAGGATTGGTTGGTTCTGATTATTTCTTTATGCAAAGCAAATCACAATTGATCAGCAGCTGATCATCCTCGACTGAAATCTCGAAATTTTTCAACCAATAAGAACCCGTCTAGTGGACACTTGGTTCTTTCTATATATTCTATTTCATCAAACCTTTTGCCTTCTTCTTTTTCAGTAATTTCCTATTCGAAAAATGTTCCCTCCTCTTCCCACTGAAACATATCGAGAAATTTTCAAGTATTTAGATTTCCGTTCTCTAGGTAGTTGTGTCTTGGTGAATAAATCGTGGTTTTTAAATGCAGTTGGTCTACTATGGCAAGATCCATTTGAATCATTGAGCGAGGATAAGGAGATAATCTCACGAGGACCAAAACTCATTAGAACTTATGCATCATGTTTATCATCCATATCGCGAAAAAATCTTGAATGTTTCCAACTTCTATCACCGACTTCAACCGCGAATAAAGCAATCTTCAATTACGCGTTCTTCTTGGTTAACCTTGATTATTTACTGCTGGTGACATCGATAAAACAATGGATTAAAGTATCCTTGGGAGATGAAAACTGTGATCAGAAAGAGATCGAAAGAGAAGTTATAAAAGAATTGTGTAGTTTATTTTTTCAAAATTGCGCAAGTCTGCGTAAACTTGGATTTCTTCCACGTGGATACACGTATATCTTTGCAGAAAATTATCTTCAGGATACAACATTCATCCGATTAGACAAACTTCCCAACGCCGAAAATTGCTTGTCACACCTGGAAGAGCTTAGGTGTTTCGGTAAATATTTGAAGTTTTTCCTGAGAAATTCTTTTATTACGCCTCTTTTTTTTTTTTTTATTGTTTCATTTGATCGTGTTCTCCCGACATCATTTCAAATTATATTAATGTCAACATCGGATTTTCAGGCTTGACGCCTAACGAAGTTTTGTGCAAGATAGCGGAAATATCAAAGAACCTCAAAGTATTGGACATTCGGGATGGCACGGAAGAAAACAAAGGGTTAAGGAATTTGTTTGAAGTTCAAACTAATCTGCGAGAATTTACGATAACCACCACAGAACCGCTGTCATGGATTTCAATATCCTTGCGTAAAAAGGTGCAAAATTTGCAAAAGATCAACATATACTGTCACGATCATATACCCCTTGGGATATTTGAAGGTGTGACAAATATACAAGAACTTACATTATGTGATGATCTGAGATTTGCACCCGTGACCGGAGTAGATCCTGTGAGGCAGTTCAATTCGAATCTCACGAAACTAGAGGTGCTAGACTTAACTCTAAGGGATCGAAATCTTTTGCAAATTTCTTCTCTAATTCGTAAAACAAATGGTAGTCTACTTCAGGTTTCTTTGCATTTTGGACGTCCTCTGGACTCTCAAAATTTTTCCGCCCTGACCAGCACAATTACAAGCGCATGCCCTAAACTGAAACAATTGACCCTTCGTGTTCCCAATGACACAATTTCAAAAATACCATTACTATTTACTTCGTGCACTTCGCTCGAGTGCGTGACACTTGTCGGGGACAACTATGATATTAGTGAGACATTGATAGAAATGGGAAATAGTTTGCCACGGAATTTAATGACACTTTGCTTGAATCCCGAAAAGTGGATATATAACGAAAGCTCATTAAAATCATTCCTCGAACATTGCGAAAAAAGATTAAAATCTTTTCCATTAAAATTTGCACGAAGCAAGATAAGAGGGAAATCGGAGGTTTTAAATTCGTTTATTGAGGAAGGTATCGTGAGCTTAATGTGACCCGAATTTTAACGGAACGACAGGAGTGATCAGAATTAGAATTAGTTGCAGGGTAAATTTTCAGCCTGGTTTAAAGGATGGATTGATTAATCATTTTTTTTTTTTTTGAGATTTTTAATGGTGATGGGTATGTAAATTAGAGAATAAAAAGATGATAATAAACAAACAACGATTTTACGCTGGCGTTTTTTCATTAAAGGTCGAACCGATCACATCATCTTGTAGGTTTTGACGAAAAAAGCGGTTAATCATGATTCCTCATTCTGCAAGGCCTCAGATTGATGGAATATTCGCAGGCCGTCTATGATCGTTTGGAGGGATTCTCCGTTCAACACGTTTTCCAGTTCATGCAACGTTAAATTGATCCGATGATCGGTGACACGGTTCTGTGTCAATTATTTATTCGTGATTGCATTGGGATTAGCGAACGAATCTTTTCCTTTATTCAATAACACCTAATAAAAGGGAATACCTGAGAGTAATTGTAGGTTCTAATCTTTTCCGATCGGTCACCGGTTCCCACCTTTAAAGGAACGTGAATAAAAGGGTAGCAAAGTAACCTCGTTGCCGATTCTAGGAACGGTTCCATTCCGGAGTCGGGAGAACAAATCAATGCTCACCTGTTGTCGACGCATTTTGCTCCTTTCTTGATGATTCTTTGCACGTTCCATGTCAAATAATCTCGCCTTTAGAATTTGGAGGGCCTTCGCTTTGTTCTAGTTAGGGTATACGAAATTAATTATTGTTCATGTTAATTTGCATAGACGGTGAAATAGGTCTCCAACTGACTTTTGGTTGGGATCGCTCGTCTTGTATCGCGACTACGCATCCGGTTGGAATGTGCGTTATACGGACGGCACTAGATGTGGTGTTCACGTGTTGACCACCTTTACCGCTAGATCGATAGCAGTCAATTCTAAGGTCTGCTTCACGAAAATTAATATCCGTCTGAATTTTGATGTGAACGCGGAAACATGCTGTTAGAGAGTGCGCGTTGGAAGCACGGCTGCGCAAATCTTTCGAATAAACAACGATACCTCGGTGGGTTGAGGTAAAATCGCGACGGTGACTGTGCTGGTGTGAACGCGACCCGCTCTTTCCGTAGCAGGAACCCTTTGAACGCGATGAGTGCCAGATTCATACCTCATGTTTCCAAAGACTCCTTGTCCGGATATGGAAGCCGTCGCTTCCTGTTTTAATGCAAGGTTTCTTCTATTCAAATCTCGCGATTAACCTTGAATTAATATCGAAAGAGTTAACAAAACCTTTATGGCACCCATGGAATCCTCCAACACAGTCAACCTCTCAAATTTCCACTGACGCAGAAGAGCGTAGCGCTCGTACATGTTCAACATGTCGGCGGCAAACAAACCGGCTTCCTCACCACCAGTACCTGGATCGATGACCGTGGCAACGTCAATCATCATTATACGTTCGAATCATCATTCTTTATCAATTTCTCACCAGCGCGAACCTCAAGTATGGCATTTCCTTCGTCAGCGGTGTCTTTGGGAAGTAGAGACGTCACGATAGATTGCTCTAAATCTTTTATCCTTCCTATTATTTCAATGTGTTCCTCTTGTGCAAGTTTTCTGAGATCTTCATCTGCGCCATCCCTAACAATCACGTTTATCTCCTCGAGCTCCTTTACGTAAGAAATATAAAATAATTTTAGTATGCGAAATTATTTTATAAACTTGACGAAACAAAGAAAGCAGGATTTCTACACCTTGAGCTTTCTTGAATTTTTGATATGGGGCAACTATGGTTTCAAGGTCCGATAATTCTTTGGAATTCCGAGAGAGAAGATCTGGATCAACATCCTTCAGAACAATTTGGGCAAATTATTTTGTGATTATCTTTTTTTTTTTTTTTTTAAATTGATGAAAAGTTGGGACCTTCACTGAACTTGGATATTTAATTCCTGAGACAAAGTGGCGTGACGGACGCTCAATTTCTCCAATCTTTCCAAAACTTTATCATTCAGCAGAGAACTATTGGTGAATATTTTTTGTTCCGTGGGTACTACTTGTCGCGACCAGAAAAACCTGATGAATAATTTAACTAAGAAAGGATTCATAGACGACATTTTGAAAAGAATACCCGATGAAGACACGCGTCTCGATATTAAAAGATTCTTTGGGTAGGGATGTTTGAGACTTCTGGGTGAATATGATGGCGCCACGAAGGGGATCCTTATGATATGAGATAAAATGGAACGAAATGGCGGCGGGCGCAATGCAGAATTCATAACGGAAAAGTTTGATAAAAATTTTTGATTTAAACCGTTTCTTTTATGTAACGTCTATCACTAAATACTATTGGCGGAGTTCATCATGATAAAACTTGTAAATTATTAATTTATAAAATTACTTGATTAAATTATTTATCGCTTTTCTTTTCTTTATTCCTTTTTTTTTTTTAATAGATTTCAACTAGAATTTTTTGAAACTTGCTTTAATTAGTTTTATCTTGTTAAATTTTGTTCAAGTTTTTATATTTTTTTCTTCAAATTTCTTAATTGTTTTCAAATTCTATTCATTTATATACTTTCTTCAATTTGATACTTTTTATCTTTTAAATATATCAATAATTTTTTACATTTAACACTTTTTAATTTTTTAAGTTTTACCATCAATTTTATATTTTATTTTACTTATTTTGCATATTTTAAAAACTTTTTTGAACTATATATTCAATTCAATAGATCTTCTAATAATATTATATCATAATAATATAAATTATCATAATATTATTTACAAGTCAATTAAAAAAAATTTTTTTTTTTTTTTTATAATGCTGACTCTGCCTTGTTTTATTTGTATTTATGCAGTATTATTACATAGAAACTATCTAAGATATACTATCAATTTACTATCAAACAAAATTCAATAGAGATAGCCTCTCCTAGAAAGTACTTATTTTGTGACTTGTTACTATCCCTTTGATGGAAACTAATTTGCCAAGGTTAAGCTAGTACTAAAATAAATTTAAAGGATATAAAATTTGTTTATTGCATTTATTATCCATTTGGACATAAATTTATTATCATGATTTTTATTAGTGATATATATATATTTATCAAAAGTATCTAATCACATGTTAATCATTATGATTTTTAAAATTCAAAATTGATTTTGTTTTTATTATTATTGAAGAATTTATTAAATAACTTTTAATAAAATTTATACTAATATGTTTATAAAGGTCTGAATTTTTTATTAATATTATTAATATTTTGTTGAATTTCTATTACTATATATTACAGTTTGAATTCTTCTTAACATACTTTCTACTAAATTTTCTAAATTTTGTAATTCAATTTGATTCTATTATTCTTCTAAAATAATCATTAATTCTGCAAAAATTTTTGAATAAGGATCATGTTTACAAACTTTTATTTCTAAGATATTTCATAAATACTCAATTGGATTAAGATCTGGTGATTGTGCAAGCCAAGAAATATTTGCTATTGAATTATTTTCTAACTATTGTTTAACCATTTTTTTTCTAATGAACTGAAGTATTGTTATCTTAAAAAATATATTCTAAATTATTTTTTAATTCATTAATAAAAGACAAATGATTATTTTTTAAGATTTCAATATATATAGATCTTGTAATTTTACCAGAAACTTAAATCAAAGATCCAATCTTATTTTTTGTAAAACATCTTTATACCATTATATCCTGATTTCCTGATTTTACTATTGGAATTAGATAATTTATATCATATTTTTCATGTAGATGTTATCAAATTCAATGTTGTGAATCATTTTGAAACGATAAAAAACAAGATTTATCATTTCAGATTACTATATTTCATTCTAAATTATAATTTTTTCTAATATAACACTATTTTAATCTTTTTTTGTAATTTTCTTCAAATACTAAAAAATTTTTTTTTCAGCTCAACCATAAAATCCTTTATTATATAAAATATGTTAAATAGTACAAAAGCTTATTAAGATTGTTAATAATTGACTAAATTTTTCTGTTATTTCATTTAAAGATTGTTGTCGATTTTCTTTTACAGTTTTTATAAGATGTCTAATATTTCTTTTTGTTAATTTAAAGGATTTACCAGACCTAGAAATAATACTAGTTTATTGATTTATTTTATATCTTTCAATAATATCATAAATGGTTGTTTTTGAATAATTAAGAATATCTTTAATATTACACTTAATGTAACCACCTTTCTACAGGTTAATAATTTTATCACACTTTAAATTGGTAAGTTTACGAGTTTTAGATATTAATTTTTTTTTATTTATGAATAAAGAAAGTTTATAACTACACAAGAAAAAAATTTTGATATATTTTGATATATTAGATTTAAAGATATTTATAGATAAAGTTTGGTCCTTAGAGTAGTGATTTTCATGTAATAAAATACCTTTGTCAAGTAAGTGTATCTGTATATTCATATAAGATAACTGTCTTGACTTAGTCACTTATATTACTCTTTGTATACAAATAAACAATATATATATTAATAAGTATTTATTTTTATTTTTTTAATCCATAATCATATTACTTTGATATGTCTTTATTGAAATATTAAGAAATATCAAAATATTTTACAAACTTTTTTATAAAGCAATTAATTCATCATTATACATTATTAGTTAAAGGACTATACTACTTAAAAAATATGAGGAGTTTATTAAGCTAGTTTGGACTAAACAAAACTAAAACTAAACTAGATATTCTAAGTCAGATTTAGAGAACAATATTATACTCTTCTAGTAGCTTGACATAGTATCTCTAAGTTAATCAGGATTATTGCTAACAGTTTATACTATCAATTATCTGGAAAAATGATAAATTGCTAAAGTATAGTACTAAAAAAACAAAAAAAAAGAAAAGACAATTCAAAGCTCTTCAAAAGATTCTTGTTCTATTTCACAATTTTCTCTCAAAAGGTATTTACCTAATTGAGATATTCTCTAAACTTTATGATGTTTGAGAAACTTAATCATTCCTGAAAATAACTTCAAGAAAAATATTTGAGAAATTTATTCTTTTGCTGATATATGAATTCATTTATCACTACTAAAACCAGTATTATATTATAGAAGAGTTTACCTGACCAGGATAAAAAAATCTTTTCAAGAACTTTAACTAATAGTATAGAAGCTTGGGAACCTTAACTTTTGTTCAATATAACCTTTTACCACTTGGGAAGCTTAATAAGAAATGGAAGTCAGATCTGTTTGCCTACCTGTTACTTGCTTTTTAATATCATAATTGTTTTCTAAAGGTCAAATATATACAGTTGAATAGGACATTTTTTCTAGAACTTTCTTACTTATATCATCAATAATATAATGAGACATGTAAGTATAACCAATAAGAGCTTGTTTACATTTCAAAAACTGATATATTTCATGTTAGCCAATTACCTTTAGTAAGAATTTGTGCCACTCAAAATTCAGTGTCAAACTAAGATAGATAAAATTTTTCAAAAAACCATGAAAATAGGAACTCTAAGAAGGTCAAGACAATCAAAAAGGAAGAAAACAAATCTTTTTACTACAGAAAACCTCTTTAAACCTCTCACTTCAAAGGTTAGATAGATCTTTAAATACTTTACAATTAGTTCTTCTTTCTTTGGAAACTTTCTTGCCATTGATATCAAAGGTATTGCTTGACTTTTCTTGATTACTAGGAGTCAAGTTTTTGAGTGAAAAGGTTTGTAGACAATAAGGGAAGGATAGTAGTGACTCTTGAAATAATATTTCAAGTTGTTTTAAGGAAAATGTTAAGACTTTATTAACAAAGAAGTATAAAAACTTCTTGCGAACATCTTTTTTGTGTGTAGTCAAAGGATCAACAGAAAGAGTTTTATTTTATATTAATAAATACTTATATATCTACTTATATTAATAATCTATATACTGTAGGTGGCTCTGACTTGAAAAAGGATTAATTGAGTATCTTGTATCCTTTACTATGATTGAATAGACTCTTACTTATATTTAATGATGTATTGATAGCATGTCCTATATCCACTTGCACTAACACATATAACTTATAGTGAACTTCAGGTTCTTATAGAGTTGAGAAAATGCATTTAGACACATGAGGTAATTAATAGAAGCTTGTTTATCAATCTTGTTCAACATATTTTATATCAACCAATTAGAATCAGTAAGATCTATACTATCTGAAATTTCAAGATCAAGATGGGATAGGCAAAATTTCTTAGAGAGCTATGAAAAAGATAGTTCTAGGAGGCCACAACATCAGTCAAAGGATAGAAAAGTAAATCCTTTGATTGGAATATAACTTCTATTATTTCCATCATAGCTGAAAGGTGAGAGATACTTCACAGTTGATCTATTTTTCTTTAGGAACTTTCTTGTCATTGATAGTAAAGGTGGAAGTTGAACTTTGCAGGTCACAAGAGTTTAGTTTGTTTAAAGGAAATTGTAAATAAGATATAAGTGAGATGGAGGAGTTCTAAAGGTACTCTTTAGATTGGTTTAAAAAAAGTAATAAGACTCTTTTAACAAAGAAGTATCAAAACTTTTTATGAATATCTTTTTTGTATATAGTTAAAGGATCAACAGAAAAAGTGGATTAAAACTTAATAGTCACCTTTCTTAAAAAAGAAAAAAGTCTATATTATATAGATCTATATTTTATTACATAAACAATAATGTAAAAAAGTACAAAAGAAATTAATCAGTCATATAAAAAAGAAGCACATACAAAACTTCTATATTATAGTAATAGGTAATTTTACTACTATTTACAATTTATCTGAAGATAAGATATTATTTTTCAAGATTAAATTTAGATTTTCTTAATATATTGAAATACTATTTTTTATCTTTTTGAATAATTAGGACTTTCTAAATATTCAAGATACAGTATATAAAAAGATAAGAATAAAAATCCAATATAATAAAATGTAATAAGTAGTAGTAAAATTACTATATCTAAATATCACAAGATCTAACAAGGTATTTAATACTTTAATTTGATAATCTAGAAGTACAAGAAGTTATAAAAAGTAATCACACTATATTTATAATTATCTTGTAGAATGAATTCTTTTTTAGAAAAAGTCTGATTATTAAATCAAAGAATAAAATAAAAAAAGAATTGATATAAAAATCTTTATTAAAACAATGGAAAATTTATTGAAAAAGCCTAAATTACAAGCTAAAAAAAGACCAAATTCTTTTTTTTTTGAAAAAATTAGAAGAAAATAAAAAAAACAAACTTGCCAACAAGATTTGAAAAGTCTTTGAAAGTCAAGTAAGCTTTGCAATCAAAAGAACTTTTTAAAAAGATAGAAGTTTCAAAAGAAATAGAAAAGTTAGAAAATCTTTGTAAAGTAATAAAAAAATACAACACTATTTACAATTAAAACCATCAGATTAAAAACTATTATATATAATATAACTTTTTTTTTTTTTTAAGATGCTAGCTCATTCTTGCACCTATGTGCTATGTATTTTATTAAGGTAAGTAGACAATCTAGAAACAACCGGGATGAATAATTACCCATATTGTCTAAGGATTTACAGATCAATGAATAGTACAAAGGGATAACTATTTACATCTTACCCAACCAAGATAAGATAATTACATGACCATCTAGTTTGGATAACTACTTACAATAACAATATGCAAAAAATAATAAGAAAAATGATGCACAGACTATATTACTTTTCTATTTTACACATAGGCACTCCCTAGAACCACTATATAGGTCTTGATCCACTGGACATCTTATTGCTTTTTCAAAAGAGTGAGTTAATATGCCAAGGATTCACCTAAAGTACCCATTACCACCAATGTTGGGAATCCCCCATATGGAGCCTTAACCTCTACTAGCACTTAACCAAAAATTTTATAAAAAAAAGGTTGACTAGTACTGTTCATAAAAAGATACTTTGTTGTTTAACAGGGTAGCAGATATGTTTCCAAAGAAGAGATAATAGGTATCCAAAACTCTTCCAAAAAGATCCTATTTCATGAAGTCATTTTCTTCTGATTTTAGTTTACTGGAGTAGGAGAGAAGAAGTGAAAAGCTGTTGTTTTATATCCAGTGTGTCCTAATCCAGTACTGTTCTTTTTGTATAGCCAATAATGTCATAGGTATTCATGTCCTGTATTCACCCACACCATAGATAAATGACTTATAATGAATCCCAGGTTCTTATGGGTACTGAGGAAATGCATTCAGATACATGAGATGACCAATAGGAGTTTGTTTACATCTTTTACTAATGTAAAATTTCTGTCCAATCACGATGTGAGAAACTTTGTGCTACTCAAAATTTAGGATCAAACTGAGATAGGCAAAATTCTCCAGAAAAATCCAGAAACGAGCACTATTAGAGTGTAAACAATGACAAAGAGAGTGGGAGAGGAGTTTCTCTACAGTATGAGATGACTGTATATTAGTTCTTCTTCCTTTCAGAACTTTCTTGCCATTGGTAAAA
>CAJVPT010002993.1:0-16204 GCA_910592055.1 Acaulospora colombiana
GAGTCTGGGTTTCTTTGCCTGTGTTGGTGAAGTTTCTTTTCTGATAGGGTCGGCCTTACCCTTGGACATACTGTTTTAATTGTAGTTAGGCCTGAGGTTGGAGTTTACACTCCTAGTTGTTCTGTTCATGTTGTTCGCTTTTTCCAATTCTACTGCGCCACAGGTGAATGGGAAAGAGTGTGGTCATGATTTTTATTCTATTTCTATTTTTATTATTTATTTATAATTATTTCTTTAATATTCTTTGATATTCTTATTGATACTTGATTAACGTAGATCACTTTATCATATATAGCACGTGACATAATTTACCATAGATCAGGTAGCCCATGAGGTCTAGAAAGTTCAAGTGGTCCATTTTTACAAGTATATAAGCAGTTATAATTTGCTCAAAAGTAGAATAAGTTTGTAGATAGCTTCACTTGACTTTGAAAGTTTAGAAATAACTTCACTTTTTTTTTTTAACTGCAACTGGTATTAGATGTGAGCTGTTTATTAATAATTAAATATTGAGTATTACATCAATCATCTCATATATATACATGCAGATTAATGATAACCTATCGCGGCTTGTCCTAGACAGACCTGCTTGAAACCTTCCTGTAGGTGGGCACACCTGACTAGAGGCTGGATAGTTGATAATAGTCATCAACAGCAATGTTGGTATAGTTAGCTAATTCTATCAAGGGGCTTTTACTATGATAACTTATATACTAGTGTCAAATCCTCAAAGTTATTTTAACTACCCAGATTAAAGATGGGTCCCTAAAGAGGGAGACAGGGACATCAGTCAAATGTCCTTTACTAGGAAACATTAAAATTTTTAAATTAATAACTATAAAAAAACTATTCACAATTGTTCTCTATTATCCAAATCATTGATTTATAATATTTCCTGACTTTTGTCCCTATTAAAGTGAAGAGCTATAATTTTTGTTCCTCAAAAAGGGATATAAGTGATCTGCAAAATTTTATATGTTAAATACTTTAGGGACCCATCATTAACTCAGATACCTTGATACTTTTCACTTGAATCTTGAAAGGAATTTCTTTCTTCTTTGTCACCACCTGTAGCATCACAGACAAGTCCTGTTTGACAGGTCCTTCATTTAAGCAAGCACCAGATTGGAATATTTCAAGCTATGGTAGTCAGATTCCAGATTTTGCTGGTACAGTTTGGGGTAGAAAATGTTCAGATGATTGCCACAATCCTAAAAGTGGGGTCCCAGAGTCTGCTAATATAGTTTAGAGTTAGTAATTTGTTCAAATGATCATCACAGTCCTAAAAGTAGTGTCCTGGAGTTTATTTCCTGTCCAGTTCAGGAGGGTTAGGTCAGACGTAATTTATATAACCAGGTCAGAGACCTTTCTTCATATAATCTTCACGGTAGATCCTTTTTAGTCTAGCAATCAACAGGGAGATCAGAAGTCCCATCCTCATGTAACCTGATTATTTTTCTCATATAGTCCTTGTGTGGTATTTAACTTTAGACCTTGTGATTGTGACCTGGGAGTACTACCATTGTGCTATAGACCCACAGGTCTTAGGGATAACTTCACTTTTTATTTGGGAAATTAAATATCTTCTTTTGTTTTTAGGACTAAAGCAATTGTTCTAGTTTTCTTGATTTATTAATAAACTTGGGTTCTGAGCAAACCATATTTTTTGTAAACTATTGTGTGACACTGTTTAAAGGATTCTTGGTGAATCTTTTCTTGAACATTTCTTTATTATAAATTATTACTTTAATTCTTTCTTTGGGAATTGTTCTTTTAAAAACAATTTCACTTGAATATATCAGTCAAATATAAATTTAATCACAATACTCTCCTGTCAGAGCTAGAAAGCTCAGAACAGAAGTACAAAACAAATCATAAAATGGATCAAACAGTACAAAAGCCTGAATTAGCATATAATAATTGATGAAGACTTCAATATTGTTCATTGCAGAAAATGGACAAATTAACATTAACAGAAAAACTCACAGAGACAAAACAAACACTTCGGTAAACAACTAGAAGAGCTAGGGATAATTGATATATTCAGATATTACAATCCCCAATTAAAAAAATACACCTGATATTTGATAATATATTCAAGCAGAATTAATATAATATGGATAAACACTTGTTCCACATGGTACACTATAGATTCATTTATTACTGAAAACACCAATATAACTACTAACCATAGCATCCAAATAAAATATATTGAATTATAGCAATTAGATACAAAGATCAAATGTAACAGATATCATAATAACAACATCTGCTTCTTCTGGGAACAGGCATCAGATGAATAATGAAAAGCATTTACAACAGATCTCGATATATACATACCTACATTCAACAAAAAATACTTATACAAGATTTAACAAATGTTAATAAAGGATAGAACTATTTCAGACAAGTGATACTGAGTTTAGTCAAAAAATACATCCACAAATACAAGGAAAAACAGAAAAATGGATTCAAAATACCAATTCACCTAAACCACTACTTCTTATACAACTGATATAGTACAAAAAACAGATCAAGCTGTATAGTAAACATAATCACAAGGCAGAACTGAAACAGCTGTGCAACCTTTATCAAGCTATTTCCAAAAAGATTCCTATCAACCAATAGTCACCAGAATCAAATACTATCATAATTATTGAAAAAATTAACAAATTAATAGTATTAGAAAAAGCCACTAACAAAAAAGACATAAACATTAAAACCAGAGAAAATATTAATCAAGCTCTCAGAAACCAAAACAACTGGTATGACTCAGATAAAAAAAAGGTAATTAGGATACTACTTGATAACTCCAAACAAAGAATCTTTACAACCAAATTAATTAAACATGAAGGTGACGAAAAAATCCTTATTCACAATCCTCAAGAAATAAAATAAACAGTCCATTCCCACTTCAGCAACTGAACAAAAAGAAAACACATCCTGAAACAAAAAGACACAATATGGCAACAAGCATATCAACCAATACCACACATCAAAGAAGAATTGTACAATTCTATATTATACTCATTTACTACTAAAGAGATAAAACAAGTAGTCAAAAAATCTAATAACAAGTGATACCTAAATCTTCTCAAATCCCATACTTAGTCTACAAATATCTCAGTAAAGAAGCTCTAGACTCCATAACTATTTTTTTTAACAATATTTATATACATGAATGACTTCTCAAAGAATGGAAAAAAGGAACTATATATTCTATACCCAAACTGAAGGACTGACAATACAACATCAATATAATTCATTCTATCATTCTGCTTGAGTCCATCAAGAAAATCTTCACCAAACTCATCAATAACAGACTTACAAAGATCCTAACTGAAAATACAATCCTCTCAGAAAACAATTGGGCAGTACTATCTGAAAGAAGCATAAATAAATCAATTATTATAATAAATTAGATACTTGAAGATGCAAGGGAACAGAATAAGCACTGTCTAATACTTTTCCAAGACATGAACAATGCATATGACACTGTCAACATCAATCACCTCATAACAGCACTCTATAGAATCAAAATATCAAATAAAATTATCAATATTATCAATAGCTACTTCTCAAATAGATTAATAAAGTTACAGTATAACATACTTTGGTCAAATGAATCTCTATATAGTAGAAGAAGACATTGATTAAAGAAATACAATTTTACTACTTCTCTGGCAAATCTATTATGATCCACTTATTATAAAATAAGTATCTTACAAGGCTACCAATTGACATATCACAAACATATACTCAATAACTGTAGTCCAACCAAACTTAATATTTTAGTGATGACATACATAGATAATATTACCTTCATAGCACAAAACAAAGAACAACTGGAAACAATAATGGAGGTCAGTACATCCTTCTACTATCTAAACAGTATCACTATCAATTCATTCAAATCAGAATTCCTTGTCATTAATAGTCTCCAAGAAAGTATTATCTTTTAAGAACATGAAGTATCACCAATATCAAATATACAAGCAATTAGAGTACTTAGAGTTTGGCATAAAAAATGAAAAGGAAAAGTATACCAATGCAAATTAATTAAAAGAAAAGTTACTATTATTTACAACACACTGATAAGGAAAGCCATCACGGATAAAATGTACAACTATATTATTAATCATATCCTATTTTCATCAATAGAATATCTATTGAATAACCTTGTTCTTATCAAAATAGAAATAACATGGATTGATAAGAGAATCCAGAACTCATTCAAGCGGAAAGTCCAATTAACCAGTTCAACTCCTACAATAGTTATATACCTTAGTAATCAATATAATTTAATAGAAATTGAAATCAGATAATAACAAAAACACTGCAGTGATCTACAAGAACTATATACTAGCAACAACTTATCAGGACAAGTCATTAAACTACACATCCAACAACTATAATAGACAGTATAGCAGAAAGAAAACATCTTCATTAGATATCCAAAAATCTTTTCAATCAAATCTAACCTAATTTAAGATATATTTCAAAATATACAAGCACAAGACCTTTCAATCTAAAGACAAATGAAAACATTCAGTAATAAACATCTTACCTATATTGAAGATATAATTTTATCAGAATAGTATAACAACAATCAAAAGAGATTCAGAGCACAAACATTCTATAGATTGAATAAGTTCTTAACACTTACTGCATCAAAGCCCTCAACTGTCATCAAGTAGAAGCTCTGCCCAACAAAACAATCAAGAAAAAAGAACTAATATACTTTGCAACCCTCAAATATACTATACAAAACTACATCAATATAAATATTTCACATAATAAGTTAAATCCTAAAGCTCAATTCTGACAAGAAACAATGAATATACAAAATCAACTAGATAAATAAAAATGCTCCTGGTACATCTTTCAATGAAACCATGATCTATATCTAGGGAAGACAATCACAAAAAAGAGAACCATATAAAACTTCAACACTATATTATCACAAATACTTAACCAGTAATATAATGTCTAGGCTACAAACTAAACAAAAATATTGAAAATTGATCTGACATGTGCTGTTTCAAAACTCGACTTGACCAAGTCATTCAAGTCCTAGTTATCAATACTACAAAGACAAATATAGACAACAATAACAAACCTTATTATAGACTCCAAATCTCACCAAGTAGCATGCAATGGTGGATCACAGGATCAAACTCAACCTTCAATAATATCAAAATTGACCCTATTCCATCTAATCTAAAAAACCTAATCAAAGTGGTGCCCTTACAAGAATCCATCCTGAACAAGCTTACCCAAATCTACAAATATCTCAAGAGCTCAAAAACAATAAACATAACAATCGATGAGGCTTTCAAAACTAACAAACTCAATACTATGGACATAGACATAATCTTTTCACACAACCTATCCCTCCTAAACGAAGCAAGCATCTGTATCACAGAGCAAAGATCAGCCTTCCATATTGAGATAATAGCAGTAACCATTGCCACCAGTATTCTATCATTTAGCATAAAAGCCATCATTTACACTGACTCACAAAAACTCATCACTGAACTCGAAAAAGCAAAAGCAGGACAGATCAAAAATGTAAGTGAAATTAGACTGATTCACAATCTAGTCACCCTTATTTATAAGGAACATACCCAAACAAAGTGGATCAAAATAGACAAAAATAGAAACAACAATATAGAGCTGATATAGGTAGATAAGCTCACAAAAAAAAGCCTTAAACACAATATATAAGATGATATCATACTACAGAATTGTTTCACACAAAACATCATTTCTTTCAAATTCAATGGAAATATAGAAATAACAAGTACAATCCAAAAATCAATCAAACTTATGAGATAAGCAAAGCTCACACATCAATGAATAACTCTAAACAGAAACAAAAGATCTCAATATATCTCTCAAAAGAGACATAGACTGGCAAAACTTGACTAAGCACTTATACCCCATCAAATTCACAAATTTACATACTAACCCAATGGACCACTGTCACAGGAAATTCAGGATCAAACTATGGAACATGGAACTTTTCACCATGGACAAACTTTATACCAGATATCCAGAAATATACAAATTACCTAAATGCTTTACCTGCAACCACATTGAGAACAATATATATGTCTTTAAATGCAAATATCATGGTATAAACATCAAAGACTCAATAACATTTACTATATATACAAAAGCCACTGCAAGAATAATAAAAGGAAGCCCGTACCAAATTAAAGAAGAAATATACAACCATCTGAAAGATAATTAACTTTAAGACATAGTAATTTGAGGTGGCATCAACTGAAAGGTTATCAAATATCTACAATAATTTATTTCAATGGAAACAATAACAGAAGTTACATATAACATCATTAACAATATCAGATTTATTATATACAATATATGGGCAAACAGATGTCTTCAGATTCAAATATAAAAAAAGCCACAGATATTATCAATACCAACAAAAAGTAGAAATGCAATAACAAAATACACAAACAGAAATTTACAAACAATATAAATACTGATACAAAGACAAAAAATTTACTACCAACAATTCTAGAAGAAATTATCAAAGGAATCTCAACCATTCTCATAATTATCACCAAACACACTAATGGTACCTAGACATATTAGTTTCTAATATAAGTACAACAAGCCACAAGAGATAAGAAAACTGGATCCCACCACCAACAGTGATAGATATCTATTACTAATTGATTTTATTGTCCTGCTTTACATAGAAAACAGTTTGTAAAATCTCTTTATAAATTCAGTACATGTAATACATATAATCAATAAAATAGGTGTGTTAAGTGTTTTAAAAAAAAAAAATTTTTTTTATATATTTACTTATATAATATCCATAGATATATAGTACAGTATATATAGAATACTAGAGAAAAATTATTAAATATTTATAAGTATAGAAAGTAACTAATAAAAAAAAAACAAACATGACAAAAAATCTACACAATATTTTAGAAAATCTTATCAATCACAATAAAAAAACTTATTAAAAGATATATTGGTATAAAACTAATCAAGCAAATAAATAATCTCTAATAATTAAATATATAAAAATATAGTTATAAATAATATATTAAGAATTAAAGGCACATTTGAAAAAAATATAGAAAAATATATATATAATTATGAACAGTTAAAAAAAGTCAATAATATATTGACTAGAAATAAATGATTTAATAAAATCATTCAAAAAAAGAACTTAGACAATAAATATTAAAAGAAAGAAGCAATTATTTAAAATAAAAAGATCAAAAACATATTTTCACTACTGATTAATTACTTTTGTTTTTTTTTTTTTAATGCTGGTATAGCCTTGTTTTATTTGTTATGATATATAGTAACATTAGGAGATTACATGTTTGAATCTATTTTGTACTAGCTATCTACTTACAAGTAAAACTCAATAGAAAGGTATTCCTTAAGGAGCCTCTCACCTTGCGGCTTGTTGCCACCCTATCTGGAGGGCTAACCTGCTAAGGCTGGGCTAGTGCTAAAAGAAATTTCAAAAATGTAAAATAGGTCAATAATGTTATTTATCTAAGTGTTCATATAGCTGTTTACCAATTTTGTAAATTAACTTTTAATATGAAACTCTCTTTTTGTGAAGTAACCATCTAAAGTGGTTGTGCTATACTTGGCTGCTCTTTCTTTTTTCCTGATAATTCCTGCCTTGCGTTTTCATTATTGGAACCATTCACATTTGTCAGTCCATATCTTGTGGAGGTATTCTATTTTCTGGATTCTTATGTCTATTAAACATTGGGTTCTAGTATGTTTTTCTGTGATCACCTCCCTGATTTTATAAAAGGTTCTTTTGAAGATTGCATCTCTAATATAAGCTTCAAGATATGGTATAGAGTCTAGATTCAACTCTGCTGTTGTGGGATTTCTGTTGGTTTTTTTTTGGTTTTTGTTCCTTGTATATATTTATACTGTTTATTATTATTTTCTTGATTTTGTTTTATGTCTTTTTTTTTTGTTCCTGGCAGATAAAGGGGTGGGTACATGTCTCGACTTCTGCATATTGCAGGCATTTATTGTCTTGATAAATTGTTAGTAATCTTTTGTTTAGTTTTCCTTTTATTGGCAGTTCGTTGTTTCATAAGTTCAGACTGAACCTTCTATATTTTTTGTCTTCCCAGTTTGTTGTGTTATTACTTATTTTGATATACTGCAAATAGTCAGTTGTTGTTTTTCAGTGGATCTGTGAAATTATTAGATTATTGAAGTTGCATCTGGTTCTGTTTAAAAGTTTCCATTTTACTAAGTGTATTGCCTGAATTATTTGTTGTATTGTTTCTTTTAGTGTGATGTCCAGGTTTTGGTTGCTCCACTGTGGGATGATTGTTGGATATTTACATGTATATGGATGGATTTCTAATATTTTTTTTCCTGGTTGCATATCTTAAATTTGTGTTATTTGTACTATTTGTATTAATTTGTCTGCTTATTCGTTGTATTCTATCCCTGAATATGCTTTTATTTTGAGTATCTCCACTTTGATGCTCTTTCTTTTGCAGAGATGTTTGATCTGAATAAGGAGATTTGCATTTTTTTGTGTGTTTATTATTTTGTTTTCTATAGTTCCCATTATTTTGTTTATTCTATTTATAGCTGCTTGGCTATCTATAAAGATTCTAGTCCTGCTGTATTCTGGCATGATGCTAATTGCTATAAGGATAGTTGTAATTTCTGCTCTTGTTGATGATGGATAGTTTTGGATTTGACCTTGGAATTTGAATTCTTTCTTATCAAGAGGTATAATAATCCATCGAAGCCCATATGAAAACTATTATTAATTTTTGTGAGTGATCTATCTATATATATATCGAATATTATATAGTTTTCTGATACTGCAGCTATGTTTATAAGTTGTTGTGAGATCTGGTCTGTTGTATTGAAGAGATGTTGTGGTTACTTTGTCTTTTCAGATATATATATTTGAAGTTCTTGTTCTTGTATCATATTTCCTCCGGTGGTAAGTTCCTCCAAAGCTATATTCATTGAGTTAGGGGATATGCGGTTTCTCCACCTTGCTGATTGCTGAGTTATTGCAGGGGCCTCGCTACATGATACCTTGCTTTTATGTACTGGGATGTTTACTATCTGTTGTTTTGCAATGATGAAGGTACACTCTGTTGCTTGTTCCAAGTTCTGCTGTATATTTCTTGGACATCCAGTGCAGGCCTGTACTGGGGATTGCTCTTCTTCTTGTGTATAGTGTTTGTAGAGTGTATCGTTCTAATTTATCCTTTTCTGTTTTCTTCCTATTATGATTTCCTGGTCTTGTTTAGTACATATTCAGTGGGGTTTCACCATATTTTAATTAGTTGTTGGGATAATTTGAAGGAGAGTGTTGGTTTCTTTTACTGAGACAAGTTTGTTACTTTCTAGTTGGTTATTAATTAGGTTTTTTATAATATGGAATCAGGTTGGAGTTGGACTGGGAATTGGTTTTCTTTTGGGCCTGATTATTGGATACCAGTGCAGGGTTTTAGTTCTGTTTGTATTCATTAGTTGTCCTGTGAATAGGAGCCCATGTTTTTGTAGTTTGTATTGATTTCGATTATAGAAAGCTTTACTTACAATGCTTTCAATAATAGTATCAATTTCTGTTATTGTGATTGGTATAGGGTTCTCCTTATGTGTTTTGAAAGTAATATCATATCTTCTTAGTAACTAGATGATGTCATATGTTAGGTTTACCCCTTGTCTCCTGAAAGGTTGGATGAGATGGTTATATATATTGTTGATTGACCAAAACTGATTCTGTAGTTCTTGGAGTCTCACTCTTACAATTTCTCTTGCTATGTTACCATTGTTTATTCTTGTTGACCAATTTCTTGCATGTAGGAATAGTTGTCTATCCCAGATGTGAAAGAGACCATACTTGTACTTGTTATATAACATATTGTTTGGTATGGTTTTGGGCAGATCCTATTTGTATTTGTATGTTGTTATTATGCTATTCATTAGGAGGTTACATTCTTTCTCTGTTAGTATTATGTCATTGCAAAGGTATTCTATACAGGGTAACAAAACGTAATTTACTATATATTGCATTTGTTTGTCTATTACTCTCTTCATTCCCATAAGTGTTCAAGTTTTCCTAACTTTCTGTTGAATAAGTAATCTCTGATATTCCTTCTTTTCCAAGCTGTCATGTCAGACTCCCAGGATTCTAACTAGTGTACCCTTTGGATTACCCTTTATCATTTGTTGATTCATTGTTACTCTTGATTTGTAGTCACTCTTCTTTCCATTTATTATGATCAGCTGTGACTTTTGTGGATTGACTTGGATGTCATTGATATGGTAGAATTGTTCCGCTCTTTCCATTATTTGCTGAAGCTCTGTTTTATTGTCTGTGATTCAGGTTGTATTATCTATGTAGGCACTTATTGCCATATTTGTATGGGTTCTTTTCCATCCTGTTTCCAGGTTGATGCAGCTTTTAAAGATGATTGAGTATCTTTTGAATTCGCATTAATTTTTGTAATGAGGGGTCATAAAAGATTCTTCAAAGTAGGGAGGAGATGGTGTCTTCTTGATTGATACTATCATTTATACTGTATGTCTCTGTAGGTGAGTACGATATTTTGTCTATTCTCTAGTATATTTGTTAGGATTTTGATTATCTGTCATGGGATCTTTATTTGGTGCATTGCTTTGATCAGCATCTCTATGTTTATTGAGTCATATGCTTTCAACATATCCTGACTTAAGATCCACACTTGTTTCTTGCATTCCTTGACATGCTCAATAATATTGTTTAGGATTTGTATTGGTTCTTGAGTACTGCTTCTTGAGAGTGCAGCCCAATTTAGTTTAGACAGTATATTGTGCTCTTTGTGGTATTTGACCAATCTGTCTGTTATGATTTTTGTAAAAATTTTCTGACCCATGTCTAATAAGGTGATAGGGCATATGATATCTAAGTTGTTTTCCTACTCCTTAAACTTGGGGATTAAGTAGATTGTTTCTTTACTCCATTCTCTTGAGATTTCTCCATGCTTGAATATTTGATTGAAAATTGTTCAAATTGTTTTTAAGGTCTTGTCACCAAGTTTCTTATATGCTATATATAGAAGTCCATTTGTGTCTAGGGCTGATTTAGCATTACAACTCCTAATAGTTTCCTTTATCTCCTTCAAAGATATATTTTGTAGTACTGGTGCATATATTTTCTCCTTGATTTCGTCCTTTAGTCTATATTCCCTTTACCAAAGTAAGTGGTTATCTAGGGGTTGGATTTTTTTTGCTGGGGTCCAAGTGTAATAATTTTGTCAGACTTTGTTTTTTATTTCCTCAAAGTCTGTGATAATGTTTATCTCCTCACCTTTTTCTATTAACTTGTCCAATGTTATCTATCGGTGTGATCGCTCCAGGATACTGTTGATTATTGCTCTCTTGTTGCTTGCCAGGAATGTCTGTCTGATTGCAATTCTCTATTGCCTGATTCTTACTTGTTTTTTATTTGCGATAGCTTTATTCATGATCTTGTAAGCCTTGATATTTCAATGGATTACATTTATCCATTCTTGGGAATACTCCTTTGGTGTTCTTTTTGGATTTTTCTGAGTTGTGCCATCAGGTCTGTAAAGTAATTCTTTATTAGTTCTGGTATTTTGATCATAGCCAAAGTGTTGTTGCCATGAATTTGTTGGATTTGGTTTTTCCACATTTGTAGTTTTATCAACAGATCCTTCTGTTTGTATATATCTAGATGTATCCTCCTTTTGCGGTAGTGTTTCCTTTTGGGAATATGATTTTTTTTCTGCTTTGAGGATGGATTGCAAAGTGTGTTCCATTTTTGGTCATTTGATTCTTGTGTTATAGATTGTTTAGTCAGATCTTCTTCAATTTTCCTGGAGAACTTTGTCCATTGTTCTGCATTGGTAAGATGCCAATTATATTTGTGATTTGATTTATGGCGTATTGCTTTCTTTCTTGTATTTAGATTCCAGACTTCGATCTCTGTTACCATAGAAATGTAATCACTACTTATTAAAGGATTTATCATATCCTCAATGGTAGTTTTGCTGCTTTGCCAGGTGGTGGTTTGGCTAATCCATATTTGATCGATTCGACTTTTGGAATCTTCTTTTTTCCATGTATATTCTTTTTTTTGTGAATTGTGAATTCGGAAGATGTCTTTCAGGTTATTGTTTAAAAGCATCTCTATCTGGGAACCTTATAGTTTATTTGAGGTAATTAGTCTTCTAATACTGAATTTATCTAGTAATGGGTTTGGTGTATCATTTAAGTCTCCCAAGACCATAATGTTTCAGTCTTGTTGGTTCACTTCTTGTATCCATTTGGCTAAGATGTTTAGGGTTTTTTGTCTTTTTTCACATCTTGGGTTTGCTGGGAAGTAGATACTGATGATTCAGACTTTTCATTTGTTTGGAAATAACAAGTCTGCTCAGATTAATCTGCCTTCCCATGTTTGATTACTGTAGAGGTGTGTAGCGATATCTTTCTGTATCATTAGGTTTAAGCCTTGTTCACTTGTTGTGTTTTATCGTAGGTCCAGATTATGTGGTATTCAGGATGTTTCCAATACTTTGATTGTGCTGAGGAACCATTTGTTTCTGTGGTGACTATTATACTCCACTGCTGTGTATAGCACATATTGAATCAAGTTTGTCTTTTATGTTCTTTTACAATTCCTTAACAATTGAGGATGGCTACTTTCCAAATTGGTGACCGAAACTTTTCTACTATTGCTATGTTTTGATTGTTATTATTGTTGAGTGGTATTTGTTGAGAGATGGGTTGGATAGTAGGGTTTTCTATTATATTTTCTATGTTGTCTTCTTGAATTTTTTTGTTTAATTGAGAGGCTAGAATATCTTCGATAATGTTTTATTCTTCAGGTAAAGGGCTTATTATACTTACTATATTATTATTGTTGAGTTGGTGTTTTTATGTTTCCTGGTATAAGCCCAGTGATTATCTCAAGGACTCTGTTCATATTGTTATTCATTCTATCGATTGATAAGTGTAGTTGTTGTTGTTATACTTGGATGCTATTTCGCTGATTTCATTATGTTTGGTTATTATATTGTTGCTATGCTTATTGATGGAATTGGTTCCTCTTCAGCTTAACTCGTAGTCTTCATGTCTTCCCTTTCTAGAAACATGATTCTTTCATCAAGGTCTGCAATGTCTTCTTTGATAATTATGATTTCTTTTTGGAGATTTTTTAGAATTGTTAAGATTTAATTGAGAGTGTCATGTTCTTCTTGATTTTTTGATCTTTCCTTGTTGACGTGGTTTTGTCTGACTGCTGCTGCATATAAGCCTAGATATGTCCTTTTGTTTTTAGGAGGGTTTGTCAGGTTTCTGACTGTACTTGCCTGTGCTGGTCTATATTTATTGTATAATTTCTCAAATTTGTTTGCTTGTTCGTGGTGGTATTGTTGCTATTGTGCTCTTCTTTCCTTGGATGGGCACTTTGCTACTAAATGATCTGCACTACTACATATGGTATATAGTTTAGTCTCAATAGGTTTCAATTCTATAATAGTTTTACCAAGTGGAAAACTTTGTGCTACTGCTGCCTCTAAGTCTTCCTGTGTTTCAAAATTAATGTCTATGAATCATTTTCTCTTATATAACATTTATCTTGGAATATAATATGTCTTTGCCTTGCTTTGTGAATAGATATAACATAGGTCAAAGGCTATAGTATTTGGTGGTAAGTTGGTGAGTTTGACTGCAATAGTGCTTTAGTCTTTCATTTGTTGTAAGGACCATTGTGTGTCGAAGACTCTGACTGAGTCTACTTTCATAGGGATGCTCCATTTCTTTATGATTTGATCTTTCTCCTCTTTTCCAGAAAAGATGATAGTTGCAGTTTGCCACATTTGTTGCGTGAACATGCTGATATTGGTGATCACTCCATATTTAGAAAAGGTTTGTTGCATGTTAATGAATTTTGTGTCTAGCAGGATGTTCCATACTCTGATACTATTTTCTCTTTTTTGTTCTGGTGGAGTGTTTGTCATGTGTATGAGATATTTATTATCAGTATCAGGTAAGATTGTGTTGCATGCTTCATCAGCTACCTGTTAATCTTCAAATATAGCAGTGATATGTTCATCTTTATTTTTTCCCTTGCTGCGGATTGCCATCAAACCTTTGAGAGAGTTAAGGCTTCTTGTCAAATATGTAATCTTTTAAGTAGATGATTTTCCTGGGATTTCGATAGCTTTTATGCAGACTTTTACTTTTTCTCTGCCATACTTAGTGCTTCTATCAAATAGGGAACTTGTCCTGGATTTGTGATAGGGATTCAAGTTTTCTTCTAGTCTATTTCATGGATGGGCAGTTTTCCTATACTCTGTTATGTTCGTGGATAAACCTGGTTCAAAGTCCTTTTCCATGGAGTATTCTTCTATTTCCATTTCTTCATTTCTTTTTTGGGGTTCCCTTGTAGAGGCTGCTGCAGTGGTTTCAAGTTCCATTTCCCTTTCAGGAATAAAAGTATTTACTGTGTTTTGCCATTTTGTTAGAAATTTTCTTCAACTTGTTTGCTCCATTGTGCTTGGGGTTTTGTTATAGAAAAGCTTGTCTATTTAGCTTTTTTTCCATTCTTTGTGATGTAGCGCATTCTCTTCATGTTGTTTTCCTGTTCGTTTGTCTTATTTTCTACTTGGCTAATTGTTTTTCCCTTGTCTAAGGTTGTTTCCTTTGGGAGCTGTGTATTGGATTCTTTGCGTATAACTCTTGTGTTTCCTTTCACCAAAATGTTTTCATTATAATAGGATCTTGTTTGTAAGTGTCTACTTCTCAGTTCTCTTTGTGAACTCATCTCTCTGTTCACTTTTCTTTTCCTTTAAAAATTACCATAAAAAGAAATTTTTAAGAAATCAATGATTTGCAAAAAAGAGTTTTTTTTTTTTTTTTGATTGATTAATTACTTTATTGATAGTTAATTTAAAGAATTTATAAATATTTTTTCTATAATATATTTTTTATTTTTATTAATATCAATATAGCCTTATTAATATATTAGACTTCTATGATATAGCAATAGGTCAATTGATAAGAATGCATTATTTCTTTAAATAATAAAATTTGTAATAAGAAGACAATTATAAATATATAACAAATGTACATAACAAACTTTTTAACAAATAAACAAAGATAAGTAATTTAATAATAATCCTTTTTTTTTTTTATAATGCTGGACTTGGCCAAGTTTATTAGCAAAGTTTTACTATTTAAGTACATCTAATCAAAAGAAAACAATGATAAGCTATTAAACTAATGATAGGTTAAAAAGAAACTATCTTATGGCTAAGCCATCTCCAAACAGAGACCTGATGAAAGGGCCATTAAGACAATAAAAATTTTAAAGAGGGTTGGTATGTATCGAATCTAGTTTGTCTATCTTAACCCTAAAAAGGGAAATGTATATTCATATATTAATTTTCTTGAACAGATATCTACTACTAGAAGAAATAATTGAAGACAATAGCTATACAAGGATCAATAGGGGAAAGGGTTCTGCTCACATCTTGAAAGGACTTGATGAGAGAGGGAAAATGGTAATCTATTATAGAATCGATACTTGAAACCATGCTATTACTACCATTTTTTTACCGTTGACTGGATACTCTTTGAAGACTTCATCAGTTGAGAGTGCAATATCTGTTCCTCAGTTGCTTTCAGTACTTCCATGTTATAGTTCTTATGTCTTCCAGTTTCAATCCTATGTCTTGCTTTACCCTACTTATATTAGGTCTTCTTTTGATGTCCTCCAAGTAACCAGACAAGTCAAAGGGGTTTTTGAGGAGGTCTAGAACTGGGGTTGAAGAGAGTTGAAGAGGGAGGGCTATGGGGATACGGAGTATAAGGTGTGGGGTCTTTGTCATCCAGTGAATCTGTTCTTACTTACCCATTGCAATAACCTCTCTAGAAAAGAAATCTTGATCTTTCTGGTATATACCTTCACTGGTCTTGATAAATGTTGCTCTTGAAGTACTACCATCTTAGAGAAGTTGATCCACTATGCTATTTATATCAGCAACTCCTGTTGATGATTTCATTTTTGATTGGTACTAATGATCCTGAGAGATCTCCTAGTCTCCCAGTTTTCAGGCTTGTATAAGTAGGTAGTATACTTTCAAGGGCAACATTTATCAAGACCAGTGAAGGTATATACCAGAAAGATCAA
>CAJVPT010002994.1:0-16202 GCA_910592055.1 Acaulospora colombiana
TATACTCAAAGGAACAATTAACATTTTCGATCTACTGACACGCTAATGGAGCCTAGGCACGTTAGTTCCCACGAAGGAACAACACGCCACAAAGGGTGTGACACCAATTGGTTTTATTGCTTCGCTGGGCATAGTTATAGTTTATAAAATTGCTTTGTAAATGAAGATTGTGTAACACATATAATCAATAAAATGGGTAACGTTGTGTGTTTTAAAAAAAAAAAAAAAAAAAAAAAAAAAATCCCTTAATTACTATGCAGATCTTCTGAAACAGATTGAAAACAATATAAAAAGGAAACAAGTCTATACCTAAAATATCAAAGTTTTTTAAGGAGATAAATGCAGAAATTCAACAACAACTGCATAGCATACAAAAAGACCACCCTAATGACTTTATCCAACAATGGATTATCCACTTACAGAAAACTATACGAGCATACAAAGTCATTGCTTGGGCTATAACCCATAGAAAACAAAACCAAGTAATTAAACAGAAAACAGTAACTAGACAACTTTTTTTGGCAACCAACAAAAGAGCAATGATAAACAGTATCATGGACAGACCTTATAGAGCCATCATTCTAGACAAACTAATCATTAAGGAAGAAGAAATCAACATAATAACTGAACCAGAAGAAATTAAAACAAGGGTCAAGAAACACTTCCAACAATGGAAGCCAGCCAGAGATACAAAACAACTAGTAGAATACTCAATATGGGAACAGGAATATACTCCCAAAGATTCTATCAATCCCAGATAGTCTAGGCAAAATCTTTATAGATTTGGAGGAAGTACCGGAAAGCTCAACATATAAAAAATCGACTTTATTTGAAACAAGCTGAGGTATCCGGTAACCCTGAAGCATGTACATACAGAGGAACCAACAGGTATATAGATGATCGCAGTGCTATTTAGCAATCACCATGAGGCTCTAAAGACATGCAAAATTAAGATTACCAACAATGAAACTACTAAATTTAGATTAGCACCACTAATTGGCATGCCTAAAAGTAGAGCCCAATCTATCAGACTCTGAGATATCCCCAACCATTTCACAAAAAGGGACATAGCCAGTTTATTTGAGAATAAAATAGTTATAGAATACATTTCATTTCAACCAGCTGGTATGATCCAATCAGGAATCATACAATTCATTTCAGAAGCAGTATTCAAAGAACAGGTCAGAGCATGGACCCTCTACAAGGACAACTACTGTATAAGAGTATGTCCAATAGTCAAGACTCGGATCATTAAAGTAAAAAGGAACCAATACAATGCAATGCTTGCCAACCTCCCACAAGAGACATCAGCAAAAGAGTTGAAAGGAATTATTGAACAGACGCATGCCCAGGCATACTATTTTTCCCCAAACCAACTTAAACAAAACAAACAATTCGTTATCTTGTATTTCAATGATACACAAGACTTGGATAAGGCAAGGAATACTATACTGCGACTGGAAGATACAGAACTCACATGGGTTATAAGATTAACAAAACTTTGCTTTAGATGTGTGGCATAGGAACACGACTTTAATGTATGCACCATAGTAAAGAAGAACTTAATACAGAGGGATAGAACTAATAGACTTGACCAACCAAGACTTCATCTTCCTCAAAGGAAAGACTTCCAACCAACAAGGCAAGAGAAAAAGCCTATTATAGATTATATAACCAATACAAATCTAATGTACACCAGTGTAGCAAAAGGCTTCTCTCAGCCACCGTCATAGCTGGAAACACTTATTGAGGTCATCAGACAGCTCCAGATAGATGTAAATGCTATTAAATACCAGGTTTACATGTTGGACAAGAGAGTATCTGCACTGGAAGAAGGTTTACAGATAAAAGCAAAAGGATAAGAAATCATTGAGTCATCTATTGAACAAGAACAACAGCCAATGAAATCAAGTTTCAGAACTCTGTCTTCCAAAGAAATGGATATTAGACAACAACAAGAATTAATCAATAGCAGAATCAACCAAATGGAGTCCACAATCGAATCCACTATAAGAGAAATGATGGATTGCTTGAACTCACCCATCAAGGCCTCAAGATCAACAAAACAGATCCCCCAGTCTCTCCAAAATAATTATGATTAGAGGACAAACAAAAAACATCACCACTAGCAGGTGAGAAGAAGAAAGGATAATAATAAATAAAGAACAGGACAACTGGAAAATTGGAACAATAATGTAAGAGGAATCACTACAGAGATAGACAAGATATCATTATTAGAATATTGTCAAGAGAAAAAAATAGGTGTACTGGAAATAATAGAAACCTGGCTACCTGCGAATCAAAGATGGTGTAATGATGAGAGAAGATATCAAATATGGTCAACAAAACTGAACCAACAAAAACATTGAGCGGGAGTGAGCATGTTAGTGGAAAAGAAATGGGCAATACAAATTTTTAATACAAAAGAATACATAAACTGGGGCCTCCTGATAGACATGGCCTTCAAGTGAAAAATAAAATACAGAATACTGACAGTATACAACATGACAAACGAATCAAAAAAGCAAGACAAAGCAAAACTATATCAATGGATCAAAGCAATAATTAGTAAAGGAAAAAGTAGAAATATGTTCATTATAGTAATGGATAACTTTAACGAGGTGGCTGACGAATAGCTAGACCACAAGAAGGGAAAATTAAAGGAGTTAAACCAAGATAGATTATAGACATCCTGTTAGTATATAACTTCACAGACATGTATAGACAAGTCCACCCAACTACAAAAGACTAGACATACAATAGACCAACTTCAGGATACGGAAGTAGGCTGGACTATATCTGGGTCTCCAGTTCTCTACTTCCATATATTATAAATGCAGAACACATGGCAGTAGAAACCATTATCAAAAGTGATCACAAAATGGTAATAATACAGATTAACACACCACATACATCATAATTCAAATTAGCAAACAGGAAAAATAATGAGCAGAATAAGATAGACTTCAGCAACTCTATCTTCAAACAATTAGCCAAGTTCATAATGAAAATAAAGGAGAGAGCAAGAGAAGTTCTGAGGTCTGAAAGACAGACAGCAGAAGAAATTTGGTAACAATTCAAAGTATCAATAACACCAGTTGCAAAAGATTCCCTAAAGAAAAGAAAATATTGAAAGAATATAGAAATTATATACAAATCGAAATATAAGAAGTTCATGGGAAACAAATTAAAATAAACAGAATCTACAGAAAATGTAAAAAATGACTTACAAATCTAGATACAAGGTCACAAACAATATGGATAATACTCAAGAAAGATATTAGTATAATAAACACACTGATTTCTCTTTTAACAAAGTTACCCTTTTTTAGAAAGATATAGTATATAATCGAGAGAAGCTACATAACTGGCTATTGGAAATCAAAAAGATCTGGGAAGTAAAAAACAAAATTACAAGGATTAAAATTGAACAGAAAAAAGGGAAAAGAATTAAGAAACACCTTGAATAGAGATATAAGAACCTGGAGGAACATCCAAAGAAAATGATCAACAGTATCCTGAACTGACCTACAAGATTCATTAATACTCAGAAACTGATTGAGCGCAAGGAAGGAAATGAAGTTAGAATCTTAATTGATTCAAAGAAGGTCAAGAACAAGATAATAGAACACTTTCAAGACTGGACCTGACTGAGATACACTTTAAACGTAGAAGACTTTCCACACTGGAAACAACAATATAGACCAAAGATAAATATTCAAGATGACTGGTTCAGCAAGACAATTCATGTAATCAAGACATCAGAGATAAGATCAGTGATCCAGAACAAGAAGAACTCTAGCATATCAGGCCCATAATAAATTCTATATCTGGGGCTAAAGAACTTAGGGGAAAATAGTATCAAATTCCTGACAGTACTATTCAATAAAATAATGGACACAGGTAAAGTTCCAGAGGACTGGAGGAAAGAAAATGTATATCCAATCCCCAAGTCCAAAGACTGGATGGGTGACATTAATATCACATGGCCTATCACTCTATTAGAAATAACAAGAAAGGTATTCATGAGTATCATAATGACAAGATTAGCAGAAACATGTACAAGACACAAAATTCTCTGCTAAAACAATTGGGTGGACCTATCAGAAGGTAGTACTCAGAAGCCAATTCACATTTTAAACAATGTAATGGAGGAGGCCAGAGAATTTAAAAAAGAGGCATGAATCTTTAGTCAAGATATCAGTAAAGCATATGACTCCATAAATAGAGATATGATGATCTGAGCTCTCAAAAGAATTAGAGTATCAGAAAAAATAGAATAATAGACCACACATTAAAAAATAGGAACAATAAGATAATCACAGCATACGGTCTTATAGAAGATTATTCCATACAGGATGGAATAGATCAGGGAAACATCATTTCTTCTCTTTTATGAAGAATCTTCTACAATTTTCTGCTACAAGAAATCAAGGATAAACACACAGAATATATGATGGAAACAAAAATCCTCCTTGACCTCACTTCCAAACTATAGGAGAGATAATTAGTAGGAGGGTAAGGGAAGCTGAGATCATAGCAACAGTCTACATGGATGATACTCATGGTTCGCAAACAACCAAGAGGACATGCAAGCAATTCTCAATAAAGCAGCAGAATTCCTTAAGATAAATGACATTGAAGTCAACAGTAAGAAATAATCACTGATATGTATGAATGTAAGCAAAGAGTCAAGAAAGGAGAGTGTGAAACTAAATGAAACATGGATTCTCCTCCTGCAGCACTATGAAACAATAAGAATTCTGGAGTATGGATATTGAAAGATAGAAAGAAGATGTGTCAAAAGAACATCATCAAAGAAAAAGTAGAAACTACAACAAGAACACTAGCATGGAAGAAAATTATAAATAAATAGATGAGATATATAATCAATTATGCTCTCTTCTCAGCAAAGAATACTTGTTAAATGACCTAGTCCTATCAGAAAAGAAATGTGAAAAAATAAGCAGTAAAATTAACAAAATTTTCAAACACAAAGTTAGACTATCAGTAATGATACCTAACTGCATCATTCATGCAAATTTTGAATATAAAATTTTCAATCTCTGGGATAGACAAATATTAATACATAAAAAAAACTTATCCAACAGACTTAATAGCCACAACCTCAGTAGAATCACTATACAGATTAGACTTCAGCATATTCAGAATGAGTACTGGTCCAACACCTCAATCCTAATAGATAAGTTTCTCTTTTGAACCAGAAGAAGGAAAAACTTGACAAATGATATTTTAAATATGTTGAAACTTCAAGGAATTACTCTTGCCCCAACGGAACACACATGGTTTAAAAACTGATCAAGAAAAAAGGCATAGCAATTAAAGATATAATTTCAGAGAAATGGTATGACAGGCACAGGAACTCACTCAGGCATAGAGGAATCCACTTCCATGATCAGTTGCTTAATGACAATAAAACAAGATTTCTCTCCTGGTAACAAGTAAGGGTTAAACTCGGCAAGCAAGGCAGAATGCCACTATAATACAGAGACCTGAAAGAGCTAGTTAAGGACAACAAGTTCAAAGGCACAGACAACAATAAAGAGTCAGCTAAAAAAGACAGAAGTGAGAAAAGTAGTCTAAGCACAAACAGCTTCCAGTCAAATATATCAGTATTCCCATACCAAAGACAATCAACTATCAAGTGGGTGGCAACTAAAAAGGACAAAAACATAAACTTAACAAGAAAGAAAAAAGTACTAGATAATATAATTATCTTGGTTAATCACATGAACAGAGAGGAACAAACATCACCACTTTACAAATGTAAAGGCTACTCTTTTAACATCCCAGAATACAGAAATCAGTACAAAGACCAATAGCAATGTATTATGACCCAACTCTTGGCACAATTGATTAATATAAAAGTACAAAAAAGTACAAAGGAATGTATTTCCAAGCCACAAGAGGAGAGGACAGGGCAGCCATACATCAATAGATTTCAGTCTTCTTCCCAAGGTATAGAGCGTATCCTGGAAAAAATCAGAATACAAATACCAGACACTCCACCACCCACAATATACTTAGACCCAATATCTATCACAAAGACATTGATTAGGAAAAAGCTTAGAGCACCAGAAAAAATAATCAGGAGACTACAACAGATATCACAAGAAATAGCTCCATATAATAATTTTCAAATATACATAGACGGTTTCTATATGCAACAAAAAGTAACAGTAGAATAGGAATAGGATGGGTGATTCAAATAGAAGAGGGTATATAAATCACTAGGTTTCAAGTAGAAACATAGGACATGCCATCCTCAATATGGGCAGAGTTGACAGCAATACTCACAGTGATCAGCACAATAAGTGCAAACAAGAGAATAAACATTCTTACAAATAGTCAAAGTGCAATCAATGCAATAAAAAAGAATAGGACAAAACAAGGAAAGAGGAATCAAGCATCAGAAACTTCAAACAGATGTTTAGTTAATACAATATAGAAATTGATCTCATTACAAAACATTATAGTAGTATGGATCAAGATTCATTGCCACACTGATAATCCAGGAAATGAGTTAGCAGACAAACTGGTAATGACTACAATAGTAGACAAGCCCAAAGACAGAATTAAAATCCAGGAGCAGAACACTATCAGTGCAATGACAACATTAAGATGGGAGCAATCCTTTATTGATCTTTTTTCAAGACAGTAGGGAAAACAATCCTTAAAACCAAATGGGTCAGCAAGTGGAAAACATTAAAATGCAGCCAAAAATGGCTATCCGGACAGAAGGCCAAAGAAGTAGACTGGAACATGACCATGCAAACACTGATACTATCTAAAATAACATTACTCCAGACTAATTGCAAGAATCACAGTGATAGAACCTTTAGATATAAACATGGCTAGATGAATACCCAACAATGGCAAACTTGAATATTTGAAGGCCATATCTATACAAGAGCCCAACTTGTATAGTCTGCAAAAGATAGGAATAGAAGGACATTTACCCCTCCACGTGTGGACCCAATGAAACAAGACTAAAAGAAAAATATATGACCTTTCTCACAAATAATGTGCAGCAAAAGTGGAAGGCAACAAACAAGCAGAACAGATATAAAATAGATGGAGACGACTTCTTGCACCATTATTACATACAAGACACTCAGACAGGGTACACAAAATAGAATAGAGAGATATAATAAGAGGAGCAATTATACATTAAATGATGAAAGTAGCAGAAGAGATTGTGGGAGATGCGAAGGCTGCAAAAACCACAATATGTGTAGCCACAACATACTTCTGGGAGAAGAAAAAAAAAGTGTGGAAGCTGAGATATATATTGATGATAGAATGGAAAAAATCATAAGGAATTTCTAAAAAGATGAAGTGAAACAAAAACAAGAAGAACAAGAAGAAACGAGGAAGCAAGGCAAAGCAGGGAAAAGGAGATCAGATCCTAGGATTCAACCCACTGTATATAGAGCTTACTAATAGAAACATAAAAAATATCTTACAGAACAGTTTTATTTTAACTCACTTTTTCACATAGATATTCGTGTTAGTGGAGTCATAACATGCTAACATTCACCTTCTGGATAAACTGCAGCAAGTCGCAGGGTTTGAAAGATACTGAGTCATTAATTTTTTCTCTATCATAAGTGTATTTTCTCGCAATTAAATTTGTGTATATAAGAGAGTATCCATGATTAAATAAAAACTATATGGCATGACTTCGTCAGCTGTGTAAAAATATATATATATATATAGATATATACTTTTTTACTGTATAATCAATAAAGCTTAAACATCCTTCTGAATTTTATGAGTATTTGAGTTTAGACTAATTTATCAGTCTAAATCATTGCTCGTAAGGTTTCTTTTAGTATTGAAAAAGTTGTTAATTTGTACTAGCCTGATTGAGAGCTTTGTGATATGATATTGAGCTTTTAAGAGCTTATTGTGATTCAGTTTTCGTCTTTGTTCTTTCTAAAAGAAAAATTTTAAATAGAAAAGATAAAGTTTTTATGTGCATATCTGTTTTTATACTATAACTAGTTGTTTCTATAGTATTTTTTATAAATAAATGATCTTTAATATTAGTTTTCTCGTTTTTTTGGACTGGCTTCACTTTTCTCAAAAAATTATCAAAAATGGAAATTTTTTGAAAAAAATAGAAATCAGCAAAAAGAGTTTTTTTTTTAATTTAATTAATTTAATATTTTTTTTTTTTTTTTTTAAGCTGGCTTGGCCAAGTTTATTAGCAAGTTTTACTATACAGGTACATCTGACTAGAAAAAAACAATGATATACTAATAAACTAATAATAGGTTTGAGAAAAAAAACCACCTCATGGCTAAGCCATCTCCAGACAGAGACCTAAAAAAAGAACTATTAGGGTGATATAAAATTTAAACAGGAGGGAATTTGTGTGTATTGAATCTAATTTTTCTAACTTAACCCAAGAAGGGATAAGGGGGGGTTGTGTTCATTACCCTATCCAACCAGCTCTATCTAGAGAAGAAGACTGAAGCTAAGACTGTACAAACTTAAACAGGGGTAAAGATTTTGCATTACAAAAAAGGCACCGGAAGGAAGAGAGGAAATAGTTTGGTTATGGGTGACTTGGAATTATACTACTACTACCATATTAATACCATAGACTGGTTACTCTTTGAGGGCTTCATCAGTTCAGGGCGTAGTGCCTGTTTCTTCATTGCTTTCAGTATCTCTATATTGTGGTCCTTGTCTATCAGTTCTTGTCTTTTCTTTTCATACTCTATCCAGTATGGGATCTTCTACTGATGTTCTTCTAGGTGATAATAAGTCAGGGGTTTCAAAAGTCTCTAGGACATAGGGGAGGTGAATGAGTACTGGGCTATTAGGGACACATCATCCAATAATCTGTTCTTTGTTATCATTGCGATAACTCCAGCCTAGAAAGGAGAATCTTGATACTTTCAGCATGTACCTTGTTGGACTTGATAAATATTATGCTGTTTTCCCCAAAGTACTATCATCAGTAGAGATTGAACCATTTGTCTAATGTTCCATTGTGATGTATTCTTCAGTCATCTAAGGTCATTCGACTGCATGTTGGTGTTGATGATTAGATGCGAATGATTCTAAGATCTTTCTGATCTCTCAATATTCATGCTAATAAAGAATAGGCGTGGCACTTTTAAGGCATCATCCTCGTTCTATATTCCTTTGAGCCTAGTTTTCTTTTTTCTTTTTTGATAGAAATAAGGGAAGAGTATATTCTCTCTCTTTTGCTTAGCCAAAGATGTAGGAGTTGGTAGTGTTCAACCTGAACATGTGGAGTGACCAATAGGAGCTTGTTTACTTATTTTACTAATGTGAGGCCTGTTTGCCCAATCATGATGTGAGAAACTTTGTACTACTCAAAATTCAGGGTCAAACTGAGGTAGGCAAAATTTCCTAGAAAAAACTAAGAACAAGCACTATAAGAAGTAGAAACTTGACAAGAGAGTAAAAAATGTCTCTCATCATAGTAACACCTCTGTAGTGTTTTTCTACAATGTGAAATAGAGGCACATTAGTTCTTCTTCCTTTCAAAACTTTCTTGCCATGGATAAGAAAGGTGTTTCTTGACCTTTAAGGTCACCAGAGGTCAAGTTTTTGTTTGAGGAGGATAGTAAGCAAGGAGGGTAAAGGTGGTTAATGACTCTTGAAGCTTCTTCAAGTTGGTTTAAGGAAAGTAGTAAGACTTTATTAGTCTAAAAGTATAAAAACTTCTTGCGAACGTCTTTTTTGTATGTGATCAGAGGATCAGCAGAAAAAAGTTAATTAATTTAATAATACTATATATTATTTTTAAAAATAATTTATATTTTATTTTTTTAAATGTTAACTCATTCTTGCATCAATTCATATGCTTTATTAAAATCAAGATATATCTAGAATGAGTAATTATCCTTACTGTCTAGAGATTTACAGACCAATAAATAGTATAAAGGAGCATTTATTTATATTTTGTCCAATCAGAATGAGATAACTATATGACTGTCTAGTATAAAACTTTTTCTAAATTCTAACTAAACTATAGAAATTGAAAAAGTTTGTATCTTCACTTTTGATGAAATAATCCTAGCCATTAATCTATCTTCGAAAGTAATACATTCTAGGGCTTTGTTCTACCAAATGACCTGTTGCTCTTCCTTATTAGTGAAACTAAAATATCAAGAACTTACTAAAGATATTTAGTACCACCAGTATTGAGAGTTTTTTATATATAAAGACCTCATTAGTGCTTGAAAATAAAAAGAAAAAAATTTTTTGGCTTGTTTTATATCTCAATTTGTCTTATTGTTCAATTAGAGTTCACTCTTATATAAATAATGTCATGCTACTCAGTTTCTTGCTTATCTATAACTTGTAATTTCAACATCACATTGGACTGAAACCTATCTTTTATCAGCAAATTTCTATAAATAGTCAAGATTTTTTTCTTGTGTTCTGATTGAACTATCAGTCTGTGAATGAATATACTCTTTCTTATATCTAATAATGTAGTGATATTGTGTCCTGTATTCATCTGTATCAATACATATAACTTATGATAAACCTCGGTTCTTATAGGACTGAGGAAATATATTAAGATACAAGAAGTGATCATTATGAGCTTGTTTATCAATCTTGTCTAATGTGTTTTATATCAACTAGTTACAATTAGCAGAATTTGTGCTACTCTAAAAATTGGAATCAAGCTAGAATAGGCAAAATTTTCTAGAAAACAAAAAAAAATTTTTTATAATGCTGGCCCAATCTTGTTTTATTTGTATTTATACAATATTATTACATAGAAGTTTTCTAAGATATACTACTAGTCTACTACTAAACAAAACTCAATAGGCCAACCTCTCTTAGGAGAAACTTATCTTGCAACTTGTTGCTATTCCTTTAGTGGGAGCTAACCTACTAAGGCTAGGCTAGTGCTAAAATAAATTTTGAGAATGTAAAAGTTGTCTATTGTATCTATTATCTATTGTGTTATGAATTCATTGATCAGATGAATAAATTGGTCTTTTAAAACTGTTCACTTTGCATGAAGAGTAGGTTTTTTTTTTGATTTTATATTTGAGTTTTTTTTTTCTTTGGTTTTATGATACCATTTTATGTTTTTCATTTTTGAAAGGCCTTGTATCTTTTTGTTATATCTGATAAAAGTATTTAATGATTTTTATGTATATTAAAGAGATATATATTTTTTTAACTAATTTGTTTAGGATTATTTTTTTGATATTGCAAATTAGTTCTTTGAAGAATACTTCTTTAATACTTGCTATTAAGTATTCCTTATATCTCAAATTGGTTTTGTTTTTTATCTGATCTATGAATTTTGAACTTTTAACTCTACACATATGTATTTTTATATATTCAACTGTTGTATTAATTAGAAATATCTCAATGTTGTATCTGATCTGCAGGTATATAAAGAGATGTATATTAGTTTCAGGTTCTTTATAAGCTAAGTAGTCCTTATTTTGATATAAATAGGGGGCTTTTGTATGTAGTTTGCTTTTGATTGATAGCTTCTCATTCCATATACTAAGGTAGAATTTCCTTAACTTTTGATCCTTCCAAGTTATATAGTGATCGCTTATCTTGGTTGGTTACAGGTAATAATGGGTCCTTAAAGTATTTAGCAAATAAAATTTCACAGATTACTTATGTTACTTTTTGAGGAACAAAATTCATAGCTCTTTACTTTAATAGAGACAAAAGTTAGGAAATGCTATAAATCAATAATTTGGATAATAGAGAACAATTGTAGATAGTTTTTTTATAGTTATTAATTTAAAATTTTAATGTTTTCTAGTATGGAACATTTGACTTTTATTCTTGTTTCCCTCTTTAGAGACCCATCTTTAGTTATATGTATGTTATAGTTGTGAACCAATTTGTTTCTTTGATGATTCTATCACTGAAATTGTATCTTATTCTATTTAGTAGTCACTATTTTGCTAGGTGCATTGCACCTGTAAGCTTTTTTGTAATTATTTTTATAGGGATTTCAGTGGGAATGTTATTACATTAAGGGGTTATTCTGATATATTGGTTATATATTTCTGCTATTTTAATTTCTTTTTTTCCTGATAACGTCTTTTTATGGATGGATCTGTACTAGTTTGTCTACTATTTCATTCTATTTGATCCTTGGATATCTTTTGTCTTTGAAAATTGACAGTTTTATTTATTTTCTTTTTCTTTTTTTTTTTTTTTTTAACCCGCAGTCAGGTCAGCATGACTTGTCTTTATTGTATATATATCAGATATTTACAAATTATTTTGACTTTCACATACTAACTCACCCGTCGTTGAAAAACTATTTCTCTAGATGCAACTTAGGAAATGATATTTCGCTCCTTTACTGACTTAGATAAATCCTCTAGTCAATAAAATCATTGCCTAGAGATTATTACTGTAGATCATTCTAAATTTCAACTGAAGTTAAAAAACAAACCATTTCCTTCCATAACAAATTCAATCCTTGATGATTTCTATATACTTCGTTTCCACCTTTCTTTCAGAAACTTCTTGTTCTGGATCTTCTGCAAGTGTGTGTTCTTCTTTTTTTTCTTGTATGACCTGCATAATAGATCGGTGCCCATGTCTTTTGATTCGTTTGTCCTTTTCAGTAATATTATACTTCTTTTCCTACTCTATAACTTTTTTACAGTGGCTATTCCATATGTCCTTCTTGAAATTTTTTTTCATTTTGTAACAAAGCTTACCAATTATATTTTGTGTGACTATCGGGAGAATCTTGAGTTGTACTTTGAGGTAATTCTTCAAGGAAGCAGTTTTGTTCTCTTCTATGTATCCACAAATAGTATTGAAAAGGCTTCTATCAGATCGTTGAATCTCGTTTAACCATTTACTTGTCTAGTTTTTGGTTGCAGGATGGACTTTTTCTTTGCTTTTAATTTCTTTACTAATATATCGATTGATCTTTTCTTTTGCTTTTCTCCATATATCCTCTCTAATTTTTTTAGTAGCTGAACATTCAAACAAGAGTCCTAAGATTTCTTTTTGAAGTTCACATACTGGACATGTCATTATGGTATAAATATCTGGTTTCCTTTTCTTCAATATCTGTAATACTGGAAATTCATTATGGATCAGGTTAGTTAGGAAGCTTTTGTCTTTATTATCTTTGAAAGAAGTATCGAAGATGTTGAATAGATTGAATTGATTCCAGAAGATCAACCAGTCTATGATTTTGTTATTTTGGATTCACAGTTCTTGGATCCTTTTCTGTGTTGTCCAATCTTTTCCTATCTTTTTTTATTGAATATCTTGACAAATTCTCTAATACTGATGTCTATCATATGCTCTCTCCATGTGGCTATTGTCAGAACTGTCCTTAACTCTGATAGTTGATGCCAGATTATTGGATTTTCACATCTAGCTTGTTTGGCAAGCAGATCTATTTGGTTATTGAACTTATTGATTCCATGGACTTTGACCTTTATAATTTCCAAGATATGATCTTTCTTTTTAACTAAATTTTTGATTCTACTTCATAATGGCCAATTAGCAGTCTTTGTCTATCTTCTTGTTAATATTTCCACTTGTGCACTGATGGACTTCTATATATTAATTGCAATATTACAGTCAGAGAATATTGAGACTGTTATATTTCGAGAAGCTATATATATTGCAATTAGAATAGTCAATATTTCTGCCCTAATTGTCAATGGTCAAGTTGATACCCCTGCTGAGAATTGCTTCACAACTTTATTGTCTTTTACTAGAACCCAAGCCAAACCCATTTCAAGCTTGCTATTTTTTGTCTTTTTTTTATATAATTCATTAGTGTAGAAAGTAAATTGAATAGTTTACTCCTTCTATTATAATTCAAGACATCTATAAATTCATCTATATGTTTATTTGATTGGATAGCTTGTTTTATTAGCATGGCTTCCCAGTTTTCTATCTGGATTTCTACTTATAGTCTAAACATTAGTGGAGTTCTTGCTTATTGCCTTGTAGTTATAAGCCAATCTGTAGGATTGACAGGTAGGAGGACTTGTTTTCCTTTTTGCAAATTTTTAAGTTTATTTAGCTGTGGAAGAAAATGGACTTGTGATATATCTACTTCTTTTACTTGAAATAATCTATCTGGTTGGAGTAGAGTATAGTTACTAGTAGAATTGTATGTTAACTGGTATGGAACAAATTGAATTTTATTATTCAAGAATAATGTTTTTTCCAATCTGTCTATTGGAGAACTAGAGCAGGCTGCCCAGTATATTTTCCTTCTATCTGGATAAGCTGGAAAAGCTTCAGTTTGGATATTGTAGCCTGTCCAATCTAATCTGTGCAATAACTTTCTTAGAAGGTCACAATTCTCTATTACCTTTTTTCAGACCTTTTTATATCAAGAGGGAATTGGACCTTTGCATTTGTTGAAAAGAATCTGGATTGTTTATTATTCCTTGAGCATCATCATAGTTGAATTGATGATTTGATCTAGGAACATGATCTTGTGCTTATAAAGTAATGAAATAGTTTTCTCATATTCTCTACTGTTCTGCAGTATTGATTTAATAAATAAGATATTTCTCTGATAATTAAAGGTTTCCTTTTATCTCCAACTTAGAAAAGTAATTTGTAATTCTTTGACCAGAGCCAATGTTGCAGTTGCCAGGTTTCTTTTGATCATCTTATATTAATTCATAGAATTATCTAAGATATTTCCAAGTTCCCAGCTTTTGATCTGGCTCTGTTTTAATTGGATTATAGTGACCAAACCAGAGGCCTTACTATTATTGAGCTGACAGAATAGTGTTGATATATGGCTTTTCAACTGTATTTCCTAGATACTTTTGAGACCATATATTTGTTTGTTATGGATGCAACTATTTGATATTGTTTCACAGATTAATGCTTTGTTCTTGAAAACCTTTTTGAACATAGCTATGAGTTTATCACATGTCTTCTTATTCCGATGTGTATGTTGCATTCTATATTCTATTCTAGGAATCAGTACTCTATTGATAACATAACGAGCATATTTTTTTGTCAACTTCTTCTTAGATATTGCCTAAACTACTATCCTGATTTCTGATTTTATTAGATTGATCATATTCTGACTTTTTTGTTTTGGTCCCAATCAAATGCCAAGGAATTTGGCCTGATTCTTTTTATCAATTTTGTTAACCATGATATTCTGTTCCAGCTTGAACCCTTTCAGGATCTTGAGAATTTTGATCGATAGTGAGAAGAATTGACTTTGTTGCATTAATTTGTGAGTCATTTGCTATGTAGAACTTTTTTGCTTCTTCCAAAATACTTTCCAAGTCTTTCTTGGATTTGACAATCCATGTTGTATCATCCATATAAGCTATTACTACCTGTCATAAAGAGAGCTTAACCTTCTCATCAGATTTATAAAAGTTTGGGTGACCATTCTTCTTCCATGGTATAATCCAGATCAGTGTTATTTTGGATTTTACATTGTAGCGAGTCATAAAAAATTCTCCATAATAGTGAAGAGATTGTTTCTCCTTAATCTATACCATCTCTTGCAACTATCGGGCTAAAAAGTCCATTAGAAAGAATAATGTTACAACTTTTGTCTTTGAAAAGATCTATTATAATTTTTTTGATGGTTGTAGGAATTCGAATCTGATCTATAGCTTTTTCAAGCATGAAAAGGAATATTGTGTCATATATCTTAGCAGTGTCTTGAAAGAGAATCCATAGTTCTTTCCCTTTTTCTCTAGCCTCTTCACATATACTATTTAGTGGATGGAAAGGTTCTACTGTACTTTCTCTTGATAAACTGACAAAGTTTGGACCTTTAAGAATTTTGTGCTGTTTACATACCCTTGATAAACGAGCAGTAAGAATTTTGGTAAAATATTTGTGAGCTATTTCTAAAAGAACAATGGATCTGATATTGGTCAGTTGACATTTTCAAGGCTTGGGTTTAGGAATGGAATAAATATTACTACTTTTCCATTTCTTAGATATCTATCTGATATTTAAAACTTTATTAAACAACAAGCATAAGAATCTTTTCCTTTAATGCCTAAGTGCTTGGGCATTTCATAACTGATATATGAGAGACCTGCTGCTTTATTGTTTGGAAGATGTTGCAAAATAGCTTCGAGCTCTTCTATTTTGATTTCATTTGTTAGTGATAAATATCATGTTAGATCAATCCACTCTTTAGGTTGATATTCTTTTTTCCAAGAAGG